>VYZX01026399.1:0-10522 GCA_013401335.1 Brachypteracias leptosomus
GACCTGCTCCAACAGGTCCAGGACTTTCAGTCCTTCCAATTCCCATATTTGTCCTCTAAATATACCTTGGCCACAATTATTTATATAGATGATGGTGAGATACTAATTTTTTGCTGAAATCATTATTGTTCCTCTCTCAGTATCATGAAATTTTGATAAAGCCCTGTTTAGCAAAATGCCACCTAATCACAGACACTGAAGGGACTGAAATTAGATGATCTTTAAGGTCCCTTCCAATCCAAACCATTCTATGATCTGTTACCCTCTCCACCAGCTGTGGGGAGAGACACCTTGAATCTAAGCTCTCCTCAGGAGATGTCTTTACGTTGGTTGTGAGGCTTAAAGTTAATGTAACTGAGGGTAAGTTAAGATAACATTAATTCAGCTAAAGGGTACTTCAAATGAGGGACTTCATTTCCATTCTTACGGGTCAGTGAGGTACGTCCAGGCCAATGTCTCACAGGATGCTTTGTTAGAGCACAACAGGCACAGCAACGCCTCACATGTGGCAGTCTCTTTCCTCTGCTGCCACTCTTTCCAAAGGCAATATTTATCCTTCCACTCAGAAATGAAAATGAAAGCTAGTGTGTGACAGAACATACAATATGATGCAAAGCACTTCATGTCATAGCAAAAACAACTTACAGACAGCATGCCAGTGATGATATCATTCAAAGACAACAGTTAATTTGGAAACTGGAAGGCAGAAGCCAATATCTCTAGCGTTATGTGATTTTGTACTGAAAGGCTCTCACATAAATGCACACATGCGCAGGAATGGAATTAAAAGCACTTAGTTTTGGGACTGAACACTAGAAAATGTGCAGTTGGGAACAACTTTGCATTGGTCAATATATATAATTGGCTTTATTCTTTAACATGTTAGTGAACATACATGAACATTTCCTGATTTTTGCAGACTTAAGCAGCAAGTTGGATACTAACAGAGGGCTTTTTTTCTCCCTAAATGTGCATCTTTTCCAAACCATTTATCATGGTTTGCACTGGAAAAAGAAAATCTTAAATTACTATTAAATTACACCTTTGACTGAATCCAGGCAACAAAGTAATGAGAAACTATGCATTTTGGATGAACTCGAAAGAGTTTCTTACAGTCATATATTCATCCCTTCACCAAGACAATCCACTGGACTTCAGGGAGTATATATATATTGCAACCTGTGTATACAGATGTTGTATATATTACTGCTTCCTTAAAATAACAAACAGAGTAATGAAAAAAATATAAAGATGAAAGACATAACTGCTTAGTTTGGAGATTAAACATAAATTGAGGTGGAAGAAATTCTCATTATTTACTTAGGGCCTGATCCAAAGATCTTTAAAGCCGGTGGAAAGAACATCAACTGCATGAGGATTTAAATTGTGACACTACAGTTGGATGCTTTGGAAAGTTGTCTGGAAAAGCAACACAAAAAAACCCTACTTAGAATTTGGGAGGGAAGGGGCTTCCTGGATTATTTTACACCATTTTTACCTGTGGGACAGTTTTGATCTCAGCTTACAAGGACATGCATTGCTTTGTTACAGTTGTGCAAGAATGAAGCTTGCTAAAATTTTGTGGCACTGGGTCAAGTATAGGAAAGGGCTAGAGCAGGAAATAAAATAACTTGGCTAATATTTACACAAACACTGTAACTAGAGGAGGACACCTGAAAGCATCTATGTCTGTGACCTCTGCTGAGGCGGATACAGCTTTCCATATAATTTTTCCTATTCCATGTCTGTAGCAGTGTGAAAATCAGTACTGGATACTCCTAGGAAAATGTTCCTCAAAGCTTTCTTGTCATTCACCATTATATTATTTGCTCCAAGACTATTGCAGGCCTTAGTTATACTGCCTGGAGTTAAACTAAAACAACATACAGTTTAGTGACACTTTGGACACTTTCTATATGTATGTAGCCTCAGTTCTATATTTCCATGAACAGAAAGTATGATAAAAATAGCAGATGAGAGACCATTGATTGAAAAAGTTTGATTCTGTGCAATTGACAGGAAAATCACAGAATTAAATAATTAATAAAATTTAATTTCTTGTATAAAATTTTGATACAGAACTTCTCCTGCCCTGTTTTGACTGTAAGCCATCTGAGGAAAACATAAAAGAAGGAATTTAGTGTTTGCCTGTAAAATCACTGGAAACAGAAACCTGAGCCAGCTGAAGTCTTACAGTAAAAAAAATTCTTCACCACCACATTGCTACTGTTTAATTGTTTATTACTTTGAAAATGCAGTCCCAATAGTAACATTAAAATCTGGTTCTAGGCCAACCAAGGCACACAAGGTAGAGCTGGAAAAAGTCCAGTTAGTTTACTGCATCACATTTTGCAGTGTCAAAGCAGCAAGTATTTACTTTAGATACCAAGACATCATAATATCTTGTTTAAATTATGTGCTGAAAATATAAACAGACTGAGATAATTCTTTTTTGTATGTTTAGATTCATTGTAGGTGAAACAGCTTGCAATATATGGATAGCACTAAACAGATACAGTGACATGATTCTGGGAAACATAACTCTTACCTTCAAGAGACTGTGTCCTCCCTTGGAAGCCAGTTGAGAAGTCAGCTGCTTAAACTGCAGTGAGCAAATTTAAAGAAAAAATTCCAAGAAAATAAGTCAGCAATGCAAAGCAGGTGTGGGGAAACTTCAGCTTCCACATAAAGAACAATTTTCACAGAAAGTGCAGGCTGTTTGACTGACAGTTCTATTATGGCATCTTCAGGCTTCACCCCCCTATATTTGTACTAGAAGTACCCAGAGTAGTATTTGGATGCCCAAATCAACTCCATATCTTTTTAGAATTTTGTAAAGGAGTCTCCTAGGAGACAGCTGTGACATTTCTCTTAGCTCTTGATCTCATAAATCTAGTTACAAACAGAGATGATGTTCGCTGCTTCTGATAATTTCTTCCACAAAAAGCTGGTTTTACCACCTTCATTTTCACTACAGCGCATCAGAGAATAGTGGCTTGTACCCTACATGCAGAAAGCAACTTATTCTTTGAACATCCATTTTGAAGTTGAACAATGTGTTAAGGAGTTCATGTAACATCATGTTCTGCAGTGTATGTCACTCAACATATTTTGGCACTCAGTGCTTTTCACTGAGCTATGGCTTCAGTTATTCTCAAGGAGCTGCTCTATCAAACTCCTTACTCTTCCCCTCCTCCCTAGAATAAATACCAATACAATAACAAAATAAATGCACAATGTTATTGCTCTTTTCCCTGAGCCATCATCACACAGCTGAGATGTTGGCTGCTGCATTCCTGGGAGGGGGCAGTGTCATCCTCCAGAGGTGGCCATGACTCTGTATGAGAAGTTGAGCTAAAGCAGCTTCACCCAAACTCCGAAAGTGATACACATAAAGCAGCATGACCAAGAATGCAACAAGCCACTCTCTGCCCTGCAGCAGCGATCACCACTTGCACTTCACCCAACACTGCCGGGGTCTGTGGCAAGCAGTCTCCTATGTAGCCTCTATGTCTCTAACAAGTTATTACATAGCCCTATCAAAAGCAGTGGGTCTATTACTATTTTATATCTTAAATTTACTAGTGCACCCTTTTTCTCTACTTTGTTAGCCTGTCTCCTAGCTTGCAGCCTGTGAAGGGAAAGAGACTATATTCTTTTGTATGAAGGGTAGCACATTTTTGTAATAATTACTAAATTACAGGAAAATGTTACATGTATTCTTAGGCTAGATTATTTTTTGTGAAAGAACTTCAATCTTCTCTTAATGGCATTACTAGGAACATGGCCATACATGAAATGGAATGTAAATACTCACCGTTTTTTTTAACCATATCATTTCGAATGATCCCAAACTGCTCTCCAAATTGATGTATGGATAGCACGGCTTAGCTGACAAAACCACAGAAGAAACTCCTGTACCACAAAATGGATTAGCTCACCTTATTTTTCTGGCAGAGTCTGTTTGTTATGACTTTTTCAATAAAATATTGTATTTCACAATACTGGGCCTTAAAGAACACATTAGCAAAGGCTTAGTCTGTCTTCCAGCCAAAAAGTTCTTCATACCATTTAGAAGGAGGTATTGTATTTTAACTTGGTTAACCCAAATATGATATTCAAAGAGAGTATTATCCAGAAGCTATCAAGCAGGAACAAATGTCTCTGTCTTCAAATCCCAGAAGATGGTGATGGCATTAACAGAAATTTAGCATTTTAAATTGCTCCATCAAAATCAATTCCTATAAACATGTACTTAGCATTATAAGAAGTTAATATTGAGACTGTATAAAGAAACCACTCAGAACAGAATACAGGAAAGAACTGACAAAAGGATTCTTCACAGTGTCTGCTGGCTTTACGGAAAACCAATTTTGGAATGGAGAAGGAGGGCAAAAGAATCACCCTATATGGCTTATCAAACATTGCAACATCTACTGAGTGCAGGGTATTGCCACTTTAAGCAAAAATCCTTTAATTCTTATTTGGTTTGATAAAAAAGCTACCTTTGCAGAGATGTGCCCTATTTTTATCTGTTTCAAACACACAAACTAAAGATCACTCACTGTCAGTACTGTTGTTGCACAGACTTCAGTAAAGCTGCCACAGAAGTTTGCACAGTCTAATGAACTCTTCCCACAGCCACCTTTGGCTGTCCCAAATGTCTTCTGTCCTGTTGTGCATGAAGATGTTCAAATCTATGCTACAGGGGGCAAGGAGTTGCCCACTGCTGGCACAGAATCCTGATGTTCTTGATTACTTTCCTACCTTGCAAATGCATGGTCGTTGGAGGCTGATTTGGCCTGCAATTATAGGGTTATATAACTTACTTTCATCACATAAGCAAATAATTCAAAGTAAACCCACACAATTCCTGCTCTTATAATAATCTCATTTCCTGGTTGGCAGGTACTGGGAAAAAAAAACCCCAGCAAACAAAACCAACCAAATTTCACACTAGTGCAACGTTATGGAGAGTGCTGCACATCAGATTACAACTCTGTAGAGAGCAAGGACCAAAAATAACAACTTTCTTTGGACTTAAAGTGGAAAGACATAATACTTTGTACACCCCAATAAAGCAAAGCATCGATACAGAGTGCTTACCTTCAAGCATGTAACTTTGCAGGTGATGTTACATGCTCAAAGGTCAGCCCATGCTTCTGCACTTAGCTACATCAAGCAGGTGAGTTTGCTACTCATATGGTAAAAGCCACAAAAAAGCATTTTAGCATTGTGCTGAGTTTTATTTGATTGATTTATTTATACAAAGTTGCCTGTGTTTTCATGTTGTTCTTATTTACAAGATACGCTGTGTTGCTTATCTGTGCGTAGCATGAATCAAAGATGTCTAACAGAGACTGAAATGACAGAACTGAGTACTGAGACATTAAAAATACATTCTAATACTTAGTCCTGCAAGATTTTGTTCAGTCCACTTTGATCCACAAAGCAAGCAATGTCTTGAGATTAGGAAGCCATTGGCGTAATTCAAGTAATTGAAGTTACACATGAGCTTCAGGGCAATTGTGATCTAAGGGCAAATGGAATTTTCTGAAGCAGCATCTCTTACATTTAACATCCTCGCTCCCCTTAGGATGGACTGTGTTTTCGTACACAGAGGAAAGTACATTTATTGATGTCACTGTAAATAACCTCACATTTCCTTTACTGTTGTTTAATGATGAATCATATTTTGATATTTAAGTATTCTCTGCAAGGAAAGGATAGAGTACAGCAGAATCATAAGAAAGTGCCAAGCTGGAGAGAAACAATTAGAAATTATTTTTCTAGCCTAACTCAGAAAATCAGAAACATAGCTCGTGTCTGGATTTCCTTGACACTATTAAGCAGAAGTTAAAAATTTCCAAACAAAACCATGAAATATTAGAGAAAGTCTTTCTGAGATGCTTCCAAAGATGCGTTCACTAAACTTGTACACACACTTCTTGCCCAAAAGCTCTCATGTTCACACAGATCATGACAGTGCATGCTCTACACATAGCAGAAGCTAAGTGTTCTTTTTAATCAGTTAATGGACAAGCTAGAACTCTGAAATGGCAAGTTGATGTCGTTTTTTTTTTTTTACAATACAAACCACATCATTGAACCAGGAATCACCTATTGAATATTGTAATTAGTGCTTTTTCACTTTTATTAATAAAATCAATATATATACCTTATAACTTGTCTAGTTATGTCTCACAGAAGAAAAAAAGACCAGAAGGAAATGCTGGCAAGGGAAGTCAACTAGACTTTTCCAGCCTTATTAAAGTCAGGCAGAGTTCACCCATAGTCTTAACACAGAAGAAATGGTGTTCTGGAATAAGTATGCTGCACAGGACAACAGAGAAACAGGATATCAAGAAAGATAAAAATAAATCAAATCCTGAGTATACTATTTTTGTAAAACAACTCATCATGTTATTTATGTTTTGTTCATACATTTAGACTTTAATTTCAAAATTTTTTATGTAAATTAGAATTTTGATTGAAGACCTGTGAAGAAAAGAGTCACCTTGAAATTGCATGAGGAAACAGACACAAGATTTGCTCCATATACTCACTTGTATGGAGTCTCAGTTGTTTTTCAGTAAATATGTAGTCTTGCTAATTGATCAATTTATTTTTTTTTCCTGTAAATAGAAATTTATCTCCAGTTAAGACACTCCCTTTCCTTTCTTTTGGTTCTCCTTTTAAATTCTTTTTAGGCCCCAAGATTACAACTGGTTTTAGTCCAGCCTTATGAGAATGCTTTTATATTACTTATATTTGTATGCAGTAATTACAAAAAGATTTTCTTAACCCTTACCCACTGATCCCTAGGAAGCCTTAAGAGCAGCTTTTCCATGAAAGAGTCCAGTTGGCTGTACTTGCAGACCACTTTCTAATGTTTTTTAACCTTGTGTCATTTGGACTTCCCTCTCCAAATAGATACATTTCAGTAAGTGGCTCATTAGCATTATACAGAAGAAGAATCTTTTTTTTTTTTTCCCTTTAAACCCACCATATCCTTACTTATCTATCTCTGGTGTTTGTACTGATATTACAGCCACTTCAGTAAATTGAAGCTCTTCTACAGTTCTTTACTCCAAATCAGCGCCAGCCTCAATTCTTTGGCTGAGGCAAATGCCAGACATTGTTTATATAGTGGTAATCAACATGGTAAATTTAGAATATACCAGAATAAATTATGATAAATTTGCTGCCTCAGGATAAAGATAACATACGGGTAGAGTCAGTGGTTATCTCTTAAAAAAGGGGAAATTGATGAACAGACATTTTTTTTTTCCTTCCAGGCTATCATAATAAATGCTTTCTTCCCCTCTGGGATTTGTAGAAAAAGAAGATGGGACATGTGGATCTCATGAACTCTGATGCTAAATACAGCTACAACATTTGAAAGACTGTCTTCCCTATATTACAAGTTGAACTCCATGGTTGCTCCTTAGCATTAAAAGTTGTTTTCTTTCTTTTTTTGCCCCAGCCATCTTCCCAGAGGTCAGGAAATGAACTGTGTGCCATCAGAGAGCAAAGCAGTACAGTACCCATGGGGCCTGATTGCACTGGTGCCTTTTTTTTTCCCCACCTCAGCAGCATGACTTGCTGTTCTCAGAGAGGGTTTCAGAATCATTAACTAGTGGAAAATAAGCCGTGTTGTTAATTCTGGGGGGTTTGGTCATTTTAAAAATTATTATTATTTGTTTATTGTTTTGGGTTAAGTTATTTTTTTTTTTAAATGAAGGATACTTTTAAAAAAATATCTCCTTAAGCTTGGGATTACACTTTATTTTCCTTCTCAGACTTAGTGCTTGAATGTTTTTAGGAAACTTAATTTACCTGGAGAATGAGCTTCCAGAAAATATCCATTCCAATTTCAAACTGTCTTCGGAGTAGACTGACATTTCTCTCTCTGTCAAACACTTGTACTGGGCCCAAACTTGTGCTGGGCCCAAAATTTGTGGGAGGAAAACCACATGCTTGTACCTGGTATGCAACTTTGGCAGATTTTCTAGTGAATGAAGACAATTAGGATCTAACTAAATCCTAATCTACCTGCAAAGCATGGCAGTCCTCCATAATAGATGTTACCTGTCTGCGTTGGGACATTTTTGTAAGTAAAATACTGGAACTAGAATTCACACACAGTGCATGTGCAGTCAACCCTTTGTTAAACTGACAGGCAGAATCATGTTTCTTCAGTTTCATTTTCCGTGTCTGCCTTTCAACTTCACCAAACTTTAAGTATGTGTTTAAGTCCAACAGGCTTTAATAGGATTTAAACACATGCCGTGCCTCACTAAGGAGGAAAGGGATTACTCACATGCCTACTCACTTAAATTATGCACTTTGCTGAATGAGAGATTTTATGTGCTACTACATTAGTATGGAGAGAAGATGTGAAGGTAGAAGCCTGAGGCCTGATAATACTTTTTTGTCCTGTCTCCAGGTCATGGCAAGGACACTGAGCAGGGAACATGTCTTCAACTTCCTCTTGATGCATTATTAGAGCAGGGGATATCCCACACAGAGCAGATGCATCCAGGACAGGGAGATACCCATCTACCCAGGCACTCGCAAACGTGCTAAACCCAGATGAATGGTGTTAAGACTGTGCTGCCCAGTGCTGCCTAGGAGATAAACTGCTCATTGCCAGCTGGTAACACAGACATCTCAGAAGCTGCTGTAATATTGATTTTACAGCTCCAGAATGATAGGAGAGAAGTGAAATTCCAGCATCATGGCTGGTTTTGTTAAGCAAAATCACCTTTCCATTTTCCAAAATATCCTAAGCCAAGAAAATCTTTGCAGCACCCTATATGGTACTGGTTACAGTACTGGTGAGGACTTGAACAGGACCCAGTTGTCTTGCTATGCAGAGAGACACAACTCCCGAATTTACCTCAGTCCGTCCCACAGGGCTGTTGTGGTGAACATCTATATCCCTGGCAACCCAGAGACTCATAAAAACCCATCATTAATCACTGAGTCTGTTGGAGAGCAACTAGAAGCACTTCTCTGTACTTTGACCATTTCAGTCTTTTCCCACATGCCTCATTCTCCTTTTTTGCGCACTCACTGCAGCCGTACAAACACCATAACATTTCAGAAAGATATTTACAATCTCAGGCATCCAAGTGACCAGCATTTCCTTTGTGACCTTCTCACCTTATCAATTAGCTGTCAGGTTTTTTCTATGTTATGTCCCTACGGAAATTTTTCTTAGGCTTCTGTAGCTTAAACATGACCACTCCAGTGCTCACACTGGGAAAGTTTACATTTGGCTGGGGTGAGACTGAACTGTGGGAGCAGTATAGAAGCTACCTGGCACATGTGCCTAACCCTGTAAGCCACAGTTTAACCTGGCAGCATAGAGCACTCAAGAAACTTAACACATTACTGAGCTGCAAAGATAACTTCAAATTTCCTTTAATTCCTGTCTTTAACCAAGAAAACCATACAATTGGCTACTACCACTCCTAAAATTAAGATCTTTTTACTTTTCATTATATTGAAAAACAACAGATGAGTTTAAACATGCAACCTGACGTGGGGTTTTTTTCTTATGTTATTTGAGGAAAAAAATCTTTTATTTGAAAGCTGTGTTTCCCCTTACAAAAAAAAAAAATTTAAAAACCTTCCAGAGTTCAAATTATTCACACAGCAAAAAAACACAGTACGCAATCTGAAACATGGTATAAATAAACCTCTTTGAGTGTGGTTCAAAGATGATAATTGCATTAGTATAGACTAGGCATTCAGCTGAAAAAAATGCCTCTAGAGAGAATAGAAGTAAAAAAAATCTACTTTTAAATTTATTTGCTTATTAAAGTTGATAGGAATTATGAACTTTGAAACACTTCAAGAAATAATGCAAAAAGACACTGAAAATTTACCCTGTGAACTGGGAATTTGGGCAACCTTTTTATGATTCAAATATTTGTATATACATAGGCATGCAGATATACACACACATCTATGTAGAGAGATCAATCACATTTAAGTAAGAAAACCAGAATTCCAAGCAACTGCTGGTTCTTCCTGGCTCTACTTTCCATCAGGAATCACTGGAGATACTGTTGTTCCCAGGGACACCAGCTTAGTCCCTGTCCTGGAGTTGTAAAGCAAGCATAGATGCAGAATTGAAAGACAGCCTTGATACACTTACCGTAGTGTCATCTGCTGTGTTCATTTTTCAAGGTGCAATCATTATAATTGCTCATTCTGCAATTAGAAGTTTCAGTGTGAATAAGCCACACTTAGTTTGAAAAATGACCATTCACATTGGTTTCCTGTTTTATTTTACTGTTTGAAACATGGCAGCAACTCAAAGTCTAAACCCAGTATGGGGCCTCCTCGTCCTAACTGAGGTAGATCCTCTTCTGAAAAGACAGACTGAACCTCCAAGACCTTGCAGTCCTTTGGAGGGATTTGCAGAGACAAAAGCCAGGTAAGTGCTTTGCCCTTTCTAAATACTCTCCATAAATATGCACAAGACAGGGAAAAGAAGTGCTACTGTGGA
>VYZX01026399.1:10571-21601 GCA_013401335.1 Brachypteracias leptosomus
GAAAGCACCTCTTGAAGTATTTTAATAACTTTGAAAACCTGAGCCTAAGTGAACTGGCCACGGTTACAATAGGAAGGCTTTGCGCAACTGGGAAAATTAATGCTTGTCTCTAAGTCCCACATCAGGCAGTCCTCCTTTTCCCAGCCAATTTGTGCATTAAAAATATTCAGAAAAGTCTCTGATTGCAGGAAGTCTAAGCTTCAGATGGGCAGTTTTTGTGACTCTGAAAAGACATACCAAGTCTAGGGGAGTCATTCACCAAGAGAGAGAGAGTTAACTCCATGTACATACAGTAAAGATATAATATATATCAAAGCTTTCACACTTATTTCCATTCTGTAGTTTGCTCCATACTTTAAAAATGTATTTAAACTGAGTGACCATGTATGCAAAGGAAAATTTTACAAGCAGATAAGTCTTCTAGAGCTGAAAGTCTGCCAAGACAAAACTCTGTGGTTTATTTTAAAAGGAGGAGTGGTTATCACTCAGAACACACCATTTCTGTTCAAGTAGTGGAGGCAAAATTAATGCTTACAATTTTTGCTTGTCATTAAAAGAGAATTTTTGAGAAGCAAACTCATTTTTTAGCCTATACTGGGAAAAAAAAAAAAAGAAATAGCAATTTATGTAGACAAAAGTTTTTAATTCAAAAAGAAGAATCTTGAAAAATTGTTTCATGAAGAAATGGAACTCTGATACAAGGAGCTCTTACATGCAGGTGTTATGTAATATAATCTATATTGCAGTAACATACTATCCACATGAGACCAGACATAAAGAAAAACTTCTGGACCTTATTCAAGTTTGTGGGCTTGATTCTAATTTTATTTACAGCAAGTCTCACCTCCATAGACATGAGTACCTCCATTGGCTTCAGTGAACCCTCTGACTTCATATTAGCATAAGTAGAAGGTATTGAGACTTTCACTCATTTCTGTTTTAACTCTCAGGTATGAGTGTGCAAGGTAAAAAGCTCAGAAAATTGTTTTATATTTACCATTATCAAGAGTGACAGGAACTGAAGACCTCATATATTTCTTACAATTTGTCTCGACATGCCTTGTCAAGACCAACAGGAATTTCTTACTCTTTTTATAATAGTAGAAGCAAGTTTTAGTCCGGGGGTAAAAATTGATCAATCCGAGAGAAATCAGACAGAACTATGGAACATTAAAACTCAGAAAAGACAGAATCACATCAAATCTATATCATCAGCTTCCAAGAACAACAACAACAAAAAAAACACCTTTGTATAGTTTCTCCTTTTCTAAGTAGCATTCATTATTAAGTTACTGTGGGTCTTAATTTATGTCAGCTAAGGGGGATCTTAGTTACTCAAAGAATTTGTTTTAGTCCATAAAACATGGAAACTTAACCATGCCTTTCCTCTTTATACGTCTAAAAAAATTAAGTAATTTGCACTCACTTATTTGTCAGTAAATAAACCAATTTGCTTCAGACAACCAAAAATCTTTCGAGAACTCAAGCGAGTGCACCAGAAAGGGAGGTAGGGAGAGGGGGGAGGGTGAGAGGGGGGGAATGGGTAGCCACTAGATGGCAATAGAAACCCCTCAAATAAGCTACTATTACCCACACTATTTCGACTCTTTAATAGCTAGCAATTTCAACTGAGAAAGTGTTGAATCAAAAAGAAGCAAACTAAATTTCTTATTGGACATTAAAATCTCTAAATTTTCAGTACAATTTTCTGTAAGATTAATAGGAAGCAACTGATTTAGCACTGTATTAAGTTAATTTTTCTTACTTCATATTTTCTCCCAAGATCATTATTTAACATGCAACACAGTAGAGAAATTATTTTCAATTATGATATCAGCATTATTGGAAAGTATTGTGATAATTTCTGTTGCGCTTAATAAATTTACCACTCTGCCATCACTACAGAAGTCTGATGGCTGAAATTACTGCTTTTCTGAGTTTGGAAAGCATTAACAAATTTGGAACAAACTAATACTGACCTAACTTCTGATTGCGTTACACATTTTGTTCTCAAGTTCTAAAATCTTGGTGACTTAAGAAGAAAATTAGATTTCAAATTAGATCTTAAGTTATATATACAAAAATAACGTAAACTAAGAGACCATTGTTTCAAATTTAATACAAATGTTTCTATGCTGGAAAGGACCTTGTCTGTATATGTGCAACTCACCACTATGCTATAAACTTCACACTGCTCATTTTTGCTCTTGCGAGTTAGTAAAAGTAAAAATTACAAGCTAACACACACACATCATAACAGAGTTAAGATTGTAGAGTTCAGATTGCATGAAGATATGAGTGCATAAATTTGGTGTTTCCATTTTCAAACTCTTAGATTTTTTGACTTTGAAGTCTCTTTAATATTATTAGTGAATATCATTTCAAAGGTTTGTTTTTGTTTGGACACCAAAACCTCCTGCAAGGAACTGTTCTTTGCCATTATCATCATTGCTTCCACTACTGAACGTTGAGACTTTTACTCCAAAGTGCCAGGACTGCACAGGCAGAACCAAGAGCTGCTTTCAGTCTGGTAGAAGCAACTGGTGCACCTGGTCTAGCCTTCTTTTTGTTTTCCCTGTTTGAAGAGGTGGGGTGTTTCTTCATATGTAGTGCCACAAGGCACTCCAGGAGGAAAAGAAATTCAAAGGAGGCTGTTCTGATTTTCCCCCCTCCACAACACCTTCTTCGTCAGACCACACTCGTTCCCTCTGCTCTGTCTCCAGAGAAATGCAATTTTGGGATTACGTTACCATGTTAATGTCCCTGGATGCCAGCTTTTCTTCAGAGGATTGCCAGACATGGAAGGGAAAGAGTAATAAAACTAAAACTGAACTTGAATTAAATTCTAAAGGAAGAGAGCAGAGAAGTACCTGTACTTTAGGTACTCCACTGCTGTGGGGTTTTATTAGATACATTTTAGCAGAGACAGTAAATTATCACAAAAAAATACAAGTACAGTTGAAAAACTCAGATAGCCTTCCAGAAGACATTCTCACAACTTGTTAGAGAGCAATTCCATCAAAACACAAATCCAAACACCCCAGTTTGGGAAAATGGTATGACAAGTTCAGACACCAATTGTGCCAAAATTTCACACAATAATTTCATCTCTGAAAGGGGTAAAGGAGATCAAATTATCAACTTCTGAAAAAATTGGGTCCAAATCTGGATTTTGAAAGCTCAGCTTGTTTTCTGTTTACTAAGTCACATACTTGCCATAGAAATATATCTTTTTCATTAACATTTTATCGGTAGCTTTGAAATACTGAGTAGTATTAAACTCTTAATAAGATATAAATATAGTCACAGGCATGCACATGAACACAGACTGACATTTGCAGATGTTCCTTCAAAAATGTGACTAAAAATACATTTGGAGAAAATCTAGTTTAAAATTTGAAACCATTATTTTCCTGTCTGCAAATAGTACAGAGTCACACTTTTCATTATTCACAAGAACAATTAATTCTAGGGAGAATCTCCAAGTGACGTGATTGAATAAGTCATAAAACTACTTCATTTAAATAACAAAAAAATGTAAAAGGATACAGCAAACACAGGTATACCATTTTAATCCCAAATATTTAAATAAAATCTGAAGTGTTTGGGGTGTAACTTGTTTTTTGTTATGTTTCCCTACAATCATTATTAATAAACACACAGTGAGAAGATATTTAAGATATTCTTCCTGCCATTGCTCTTTTGTTTAGTCCCTCTGGTTACTCAGGCCTTGTGGTTACAGAAATAACATCTATGAATGCTGCTACTAACTAAGACAAAAAAATGATTCAGCAAGGTTACAATACAAATAATTAATATTATAAAATATTAGTCAAATCTAAGAGACATTGCTTTACTGCTAGGTTATTGGGAGAAAGTAGCAAAACCCCACAAGATATAAAGATGCAGATGAAACCAATATTTTCTCAGATTTACATCAATTAATTTTAAAATACACACATTTGGCAAGTAAAAGACACACAGGGAGCTCTTATGGACAACAGATCATTTAAGTCTTCAACCACGCTTGTAAATACACTTGAAGTGTCACATACGAGCAGGAGTTGTTTAGCTCATCACCTCTCCTCCCTCCAAAAGCACACAGTGATGTGCCCTAAGAAAGGAAGCTTTTGGTTGTTAAGCTGAGGTAAGCCAACATATAGTGAAAAATCTGTTACAATTACGCCAAATTCACACAACTCAGAGAGGAAAAAAAGAGGAGGAAGACCTTTTGTACAACAATCTCTTCAAAATGCTTCTTTGTAGAGACTATTGTCCTATTCACTTCATTCCATTTGGCTTTTACCAGAGCTCTTGGAGAAATAGGAGTAAAGGGAAAAAAATTCAAGTACTTCTTCATGTCTTATGTTAAGGAAGACCTCGTTCTTCCTCAGACCTGGCAGCAAGAAGCAGTAGCAGGAAATAGAGCAAGAAATAGAGAAGCAGAAGGAACAGCTGTTCTCTGGTTACCATGCAGAGCTGCTCCACCTGTGTAGCAAGGGAAGTGATCAAAAGTGAGCAGCCACCTTGCTTCCCCAGGTGGGGATGGTGACCAAGTACATGGAGAGTCCCTGCTAAATTAGGAGTTACTGTCACAAGAAAAGTCTGATGTGTTTGCAGATCTGGCACATCTTCAGCATCTGTTTTTTTCAATTTTTAGCCAGGCTATGGCATTTGCTGCTAGTGCAAAGGGTGAGGAGCTTTATAATTTGTAGGAGTCTTTTGTATACATCTCTGTGATGCAGAAAAACTAACAAATCTTTTTGCTAAAGAAAAATAGTCCACATCAGGCAGGGTAGAGAGGAATACTGAAATCTGGGCTCTTATCATCTCGTTAGAGAATGAAGGGCTCTGCTTTTCCAGTAGGAAGAGTCTCTAGGTTTAACTCTTCAAGCTGAGGCAGATTCAGTGGTGGTCACCTCTCCCAACCACACACTCTCTGCTTGGAAGAAAACTTTTCTCAGAGCAGAGTCCACCTCCTCAACTGCCGCAACTCACAGCCCACCCAGCCCTGGCACACACCTCCAGAGCTTGGCTGGCATTACTCTGGATTTCACATGAACCCCTAATGCACACTTTTCTTCCTGATGGAAAATCTCAAATTCTGGGACCTCTCTGGTGTTAAGAATGTTTTAAAGGTTTTGGTTTCTTTCCATTAGAGTCTGACAGTTGTCATGAAGCGGAGTTGTATTCTGGAAGGAGTGGACTACAAGTGGTTCGCACCCAGCTCCCACAGAGCATTTCACCTACACCAAAGCACATCTAGCTTTGGCCTTCTAACTATACAGACTTTTACATCTCTTGAAGTTATTTTAGGAATATCCTGTCTACTGTAAAAAGGGTTCGTTATGCTCCTCTTTCTGCTCAGTATAAAACGAAATGCACTTAACATTTTATTCTGTTTATTCAACAGTTTATTAAGTTGAAAGTGTTTTCTCACCCAGAAAACATTTGGAGCATTTCTCCAGATATCTGTCCAACCTTTTATTTTGTTCTTCATTGCTGACACAAATAAAGCATATGTTTTTTCTTTAATTAAGTGGTCTTTAGCACCCAATTTTCTACCCAAATACATTTCTTTTCTGCTTTGACTTGTGTGAAAAGAAATGGAATGACAGCTCCAAAAAATTTATACAAAACTGGTTGTAAAATAAAGACTATTTTCAGCTAAAGAGCTTGACTGCATTCCTTACATTAAGTCATTCCTTACATTAAGTCATTCCTAACTAATGCAGTTCTTTAAATAGATTAAAGGGCACTGTTGCAAGAGAGGGACAACTGAAATGTGTTGGTAGTTTTCTGTTTATGTTGGAGCAAGCAGGACTTGGGAATTTACAAAAGTCCAGGTATGACAGAGATATTTTTTACACGTGGAGGAAAAGAGACATTCAGAAATGGTTCATGATCAGTTTTAAATGACTTCTTTAGACACTCATTGTGGGAGACGAAAAAACCACACATATATAACATTCTTATAATTTACTTTCTACAACATAACTACTAGGAATGGTTCCACATGCTGGTAGGCTGTCTTTCCTGAAACACACTTTCAGAGAAAATTTTGCAAGAGGATAAAATGTTAAAATACACCATTCTGTAATACAGGTACTTTCCTTTGACCAGCTTCTCATAGTTCTGACTGGTTTTGGTCTGATTTCCCTTCGCACACCAGTTTTGCATTTTGCACCCCAATGGCCTCTGGTGCAGTCATGCTTGATTTACATCACTTAAGACCAAAGGTGGCTCCCTGGGTAAAATCCGGGCCATGTGGAAAGCCTGTGGCAAAACTCCCATTGACTCCGATGGTGCTAAGATTTCATTCTTTCCTGTTTAAACAAAAGCTGTCCCCCCAACAGCCACCCCTCATACTTGGGAGGAGCTCTAGCACCAAATCAGCAATTTTACAAGTGTTTCACAACCTCAAATAGACTAAAATATTTAAAAAGTGTAAGGAAGGAAGATAAATTATTTAAAGATGCACCAAGTAAGCATGGGCTGAACTTTAGAAAGGTAACATTTATAGGCTGGTTGTATGGAAAAACATCCTGACTGTACATTAATCAATCTTGAATAGGGATATTAAACAAGGTCAACATTTTCAGACTCATATACTTAACATTCAGATCTAAATCACAATAAGGAATCCAATTTTAAGACTACCTGGCTTGAAAAATATGGTTCTAATCTGAATTTATCTGTTCATATTTTTTTGTGGACTTCATGAATTAAGGAAAAGTATCGATCTGACTGAACACCTTATCTGGTTTCAAAATTAATGCTGCAAAATTAATCCTGTCATTTAGCAACAGAACTTTCTCAGACAGTTGAAACAACCACAACCAGTTCTCCAAACAACAACACATATGCACCAGAACTCAGGAACTTAGATGACTGCCAGGAAAATACTACAGGGAAGATGGAATAAAGGAGAACTATATCCTCCTTAAAATTTTACTTTTAATCTTTGCTATATAAAGAAACTTAGAACTTGAAAGCATTGTGGGGCTTCTCTGGAATTACATGTCCTCATTCTTGGGAATAAATACCATTTTAGATCTTTTAAAAGCATATATTAAACATACTGCCATACTACAGTATATTAAAGAGATTTCCCATTTTAATAATAAAAATAACTCATAATACTTTTAAAGTTGCAAGATGTTAACATCAGATGGGAAACGGTTTAAAAGACAAGTGCTAAAAATAACCTTTAAAATATAGTGTACATTGATGTTTCAAAGATGAGTGAAAGTTACACTTGGCAAGTGTGTTGGATCCTTTCATACACTGGATATGTTTAGCTTTGGTATTTTCTTAACAAATGGTTAACTTTGGGCCCTATGTCCCTGGAGGAAAGACATCATCCTGCAGTGACATGTTTCTATACAAACATACTCAAACCAAAGTCATCACTCACCATCCTAAACCCTCAGCAACACAGGCCAACAACTTAATTTACAGAGAGAAGTCATATGAAGTGTGGGACTAGCAGATCCCAGGGTCCAGTCAAGGTCTGCCACTGAATTAAGGGAACAGATGGAGTGGCTCAAGCTAGGAGAGAATTTTTTTTCCTACTTCACCCATATATTTTCACATGCATCCCTAATTCATGCTTAACCCTTTCTCATCTAGGGAGGCATGTAAACTTAAAGACGAACACTGACTCACTTTCCTGTATTACTTCTACACAAGACTTGATATTTCCTCTAAGCTAATACCCCGATACGTTGATGAATTCAAGCAATTCCACTGTGGTTTGAGGCTCTGACCTTATTATAATTTTCAGAATAGCTTCCTAGGAACAAACCTGCGTGCTCAGATTCTCTTCATCAGGTCTGTAATGGAGCAACATGATCCAGACTAGGTACAGTTTAGGTATGATTTCAATTCCTCTCTTTTTCTTCTTTGTATCTTTGTACATATCTGAGTTCCCAAGCATTGTGGTACTGCATGTTGGTAGCCATTGACCACTACTTGAAAGTGAAACTATCAATGTGAATTTGTTTACCAATTTTTCAAAATTATAGTTACTGACAAAGCAAGCTCTGAAATATACAAACTACTAAAAACATGCTTCTTATGTTCCAGTATAACTATTACAAGTGTCTCTTCTCACAACAAAGACACCACTCAGTGATTAAAAATGCACGTATTTTAAGTGTTTTATTTTTTTTAAAGTGAGTTTTACATTTCTCTTTAATACTAATAAAACTAAAAATCAAAGTTACAATTTGTCAGTTCAATAAGGGTCAGTTATCTGGCTGGGTTTGTGAGTTTTATATACTGACACTGAAGGATGGCAGACACCCAGCAATCTCAGCAGTTTCGTTAGATATAATAGGAATGAACTCAGATTTACACTTCAAGTTTTTTGCTTGATCTTGGCATCCAGTGTGCCAAAGCTCCTCTGAAGAGGATGATATTTACTCAGTGAATATCAGGAATATATAAAACCTCTTTTCATCTTCTGTCAAGAGAGTGCAATCTTTCACAGCATGAAACAGAATTCTGGAAAACAGCAAATTCTGTCAATAAACAGGTAAAGATACAGGCCAGTTGTTACCTTATTGCATATTTCTCCTCTGCAGGAAAGTCTGGTGGTATAAACTTACAGTGCCTGATTGCACAGAAAAGGAGAGGTTACCATCTATTTCTTACATTCCCGTAACATCTGCTACTGGTCACTGTTACAGACTGGGGCTTTGATCTAATCCAGTAGGGCTATTCCTATGTCCTATAACTGCTTTCATAAATTAAAGCCATAGCTTTTCCTCTTGCTATTACTGTTGGTCACACTGTTTAGCATTTTTATATTACATAAGATATAGTTATCTTAGAAATACAATATGCTGGTGTACATTCTTGAAAATTAATTTTTGAATCTTTAGTTGGCTTGATGTACTTTAAAAAGGCCAAATTCTTCAGTCATATCAAATTATTAATTGTCCCAACTGCTTTGTAAAACTACTTAGTAGTGAAAATTTGTTAAGAAATCAGAGTCGAATCTCTCCACTGCACATTATGAAAGATCAGTAATTTGCATGGACAATGGTCAAAGAATTCCATCTTAATTTTCTCAATGCTTCACATTAGTAAGGAGTTATTTACCTCTCAGAAACTGTATTTCTTTGAAATGTGTTATCCACGTGTAGTCCATTCTTGGACTGTACGTGCACCCTGTGCCTGAAGCTAGCCATGAGCATGCGCACAATAAAAATGGACTCCATGTGGACAATTACACAATGAAGAAAAGAAAGTTATTTAAGTTGCAAAGTCAGGGAGCAAAAAATTAGGAAATGCCAAATTTACTGTAGTCTGTGCAATAGTGACCTTAGTGGAGAAATGCATTATTTAGTGTCACAGTGCAAGAAGTCTAATTCCCTTTCCCAAGCAAAAGAACAACCTCTATCTTCTAAATGTCTTCTTGCCAAGTGCTGAAAATACACCCAGCTCGGATAGTGCCAGAAGTAGCATTCTGA
This sequence comes from Brachypteracias leptosomus, assembly GCA_013401335.1. Lineage (NCBI taxonomy): Eukaryota > Metazoa > Chordata > Aves > Coraciiformes > Brachypteraciidae > Brachypteracias > Brachypteracias leptosomus. The sequence continues at coordinate 20,051 of VYZX01026399.1, forward strand.
AATTACTATTGCAAAGTCAAAGGAAATAGCTTGTATCCTGTGGGGATAGGGGAGTAAAACCCCTGGAGTAACTTTCTCTCCCTCTCTCTTTAATTTATGTTGCCTTGATTTGCATTGTGTTGTTTTTCAAAAGCATACGATTCATTTTATATGCTTTTCTCCTTCCTTGCATCCTGCTTGCTAGCTAGATCATCTGGTACATTCTCATCCACTGAGAAATAGGTTTTCTAGCAGGACAAGGAATGGGCATTCCCTTTACTCAAAATAATGCTCCAGTGAGTGAAGTCATTTTCTAGCTAGGATACAGTTTTTCCACACATGGTGTAGTTTCGTCTGCTCAGTAGTACCAAGATTTTCTCCTCTCAAATTTTAATCCATTTTTTTGTCAAANAAGCAATTCCACTGTGGTTTGAGGCTCTGACCTTATTATAATTTTCAGAATAGCTTCCTAGGAACAAACCTGCGTGCTCAGATTCTCTTCATCAGGTCTGTAATGGAGCAACATGATCCAGACTAGGTACAGTTTAGGTATGATTTCAATTCCTCTCTTTTTCTTCTTTGTATCTTTGTACATATCTGAGTTCCCAAGCATTGTGGTACTGCATGTTGGTAGCCATTGACCACTACTTGAAAGTGAAACTATCAATGTGAATTTGTTTACCAATTTTTCAAAATTATAGTTACTGACAAAGCAAGCTCTGAAATATACAAACTACTAAAAACATGCTTCTTATGTTCCAGTATAACTATTACAAGTGTCTCTTCTCACAACAAAGACACCACTCAGTGATTAAAAATGCACGTATTTTAAGTGTTTTATTTTTTTTAAAGTGAGTTTTACATTTCTCTTTAATACTAATAAAACTAAAAATCAAAGTTACAATTTGTCAGTTCAATAAGGGTCAGTTATCTGGCTGGGTTTGTGAGTTTTATATACTGACACTGAAGGATGGCAGACACCCAGCAATCTCAGCAGTTTCGTTAGATATAATAGGAATGAACTCAGATTTACACTTCAAGTTTTTTGCTTGATCTTGGCATCCAGTGTGCCAAAGCTCCTCTGAAGAGGATGATATTTACTCAGTGAATATCAGGAATATATAAAACCTCTTTTCATCTTCTGTCAAGAGAGTGCAATCTTTCACAGCATGAAACAGAATTCTGGAAAACAGCAAATTCTGTCAATAAACAGGTAAAGATACAGGCCAGTTGTTACCTTATTGCATATTTCTCCTCTGCAGGAAAGTCTGGTGGTATAAACTTACAGTGCCTGATTGCACAGAAAAGGAGAGGTTACCATCTATTTCTTACATTCCCGTAACATCTGCTACTGGTCACTGTTACAGACTGGGGCTTTGATCTAATCCAGTAGGGCTATTCCTATGTCCTATAACTGCTTTCATAAATTAAAGCCATAGCTTTTCCTCTTGCTATTACTGTTGGTCACACTGTTTAGCATTTTTATATTACATAAGATATAGTTATCTTAGAAATACAATATGCTGGTGTACATTCTTGAAAATTAATTTTTGAATCTTTAGTTGGCTTGAT
>VYZX01026415.1:156-49629 GCA_013401335.1 Brachypteracias leptosomus
CCTCCCCTCCCCCCAGCCGCCATTTCCCCTCAGGCTCTTCCCGGCCCTCGCGTCGCCCGCTGGGAGAGGTGGGCGGGGCGGGGTTCGTGTGCGGCGTCACGTGAGGCGCTCGGATCACGTGAGGCGGCGGGGGGCGCGGCTTCGTTCTCTTCCACAGTCTTTACCCCCTCGCCGCCATGTCGTCGTTCCCCGAGCTGTATTTTAACGTCGATAACGGCTACCTGGAAGGTTTGGTGAGAGGATTTAAAGCCGGGGTGCTCCGGCAAGGGGACTACGTCAACCTGGTGCAGTGCGAGAGTCTGGAGGGTGAGTGGTGGCGTAGCTGGGAGGCAGGTGGGGAGACACCCCCCCCCCACACACCCTCCTTGTGCTGAGGGGGGAAAGGCCTGAGGGGGAAACTGGGTTGGGGTGAGGGGTCGGTGTGAGGGTGGAGAGCCGAGGGGCTTCGTGGCAGCGGGTAGAGAGCCCACAGCGACATTTTTGAGGCTCTGTCCCTTCATCACCCCTTGGCTGACCAGGTCCTGGGTCCTTCCCGGCTGCTTCCCTCCCAGCTCAGCTGACTCAGTTTCGCGGCCGTATGATTGCGACAGCTGATGCGGCGGTTTAAAGAGCTCCCAGGGCTTTCGTGAGGTGGCCGTATAGCTGTGGTGCGTGTCCTATGGTTGTTGGGAGCCTGGTGTTTTCCTCGGGCTGTACTGATGGGTCTTGTGTCGTGCTTTTTGCTTCCTAAATGGCAGGCAGCACAGGAAACCTTTTTAAGGACAGAAGTATGGTTATTGGGTGATGTGACTTCATCCCTGATACCAATGACCAGTTTTGAGGAGATTGGGTCATTTAGGAAAGTACTTGTTCTTATTAATGGGTTAATCTAAGCTGATCCCTGATACGATAAATTTTTGAGGTTGAGTCATTTAGGAAAGTATCTGTTGTTATTGAAGTGGAAAATCAGTGCAGATCTCAGTAAATTCACTAGTGAATTACTCTTTGCCTGTAATCTCTAGTTCTCTTGGAAGCTAATTCTGACTTCCAGCCATTGCCTTTTTTTTTTCTAGATCAGTGTGTAGTAACCTGGAGAGCTGTGAAGGTTTTGCTCTGTGACACTCATGAGCTGTGGTCAGCTCATCATCTTAACTAGTCAGCACTAAATTGTTCCTCTGTATCAATGACTTGCTTAACAGTTTTCACTCATTGGTGTCCAGAACCTGGGTCAGAAAACCAGGTCTCTACTGAAATACGCTAGGAAAAAAATGTATCCAGAGATGTTGGTTGTTTTGGTCAGTGGGTTTATAATTATTGGATCATTCTTTCTTCAAAAAATATAGTGAAACATCAGCTTTATCTTGATGATCGCTGCTGAGCCATTGAGTTTAGTATTGATGATCTAGGGGAATCTTTGGCCAGCTGAACCCTGGATGCAAGTGACCTGGAGCTGCCCACTCAGATGTTAAACAATGGAATGAGAACAGAATATTGTGGTGTGCCTCAGTTTCTACCTTAAAAATACCAGAGTATTTTTACTTTGACAGAAGCCCCTTTTCAGCTAGACTTTTTTGCAGCTCTTTGCTTGCAACAGTCTCTCGTTCTTGCTGTGGAGCTCAGCACCTGGAAGAGGGTGGTGGGAGATATTCCTGCTCTCTTGCTAGTCAAGAGTCTCAGCATGCCCTAAACTATCAATTTATCACCTTCCCTGCAGATAACTTCCTTTTCGGAGTCTTTCTGTACTTAGAGCTTCTCTTTTCTTTTCCCTTCCTTGCCTTCTGAACAAAGTTGTGTAAACTTTGCTCTCCCTTGGAGCAGTGTCTTTTGCATTTGGAATGAATCCGTTTGAAGTTTTCTGATGTTTGTCTTGATATTATTACTGTCCTGCCCCTGACAACTTGCTGGTGGCAGCTGCTGCTGTGGTCAATGTCAAGCTTCATTCAGAGCCTGAAGGCTGTTCCAAGTTCACTGCCAATCCTGTTCCTCCCCCACTTGGCTTTCTGTGCTCCTCTGCTCTCACAGAGCAATTTTCCTTAAAAGGAATGTTGCTCTTGATCCCTTATATTGGTCTGTGGTCAGACCATTTCTTTCCTCTGTCCCTTTAGCTTTGATTTCCCCATTTTAGTACCTGTTGTCTGTGCTCCGCAGACTTTAAATGCGCATTCTTTTTCCTCCTGCTTGTCTGCAGTAAATCCAGGCAGTGGTTTCTTATTAGCAGGCAAAATAAAGCACTCAGGCATAAAATACTCATATATTCTTCTCTACTGCTTCTGTTTTGTCTTTGCTGCTGCATCATGCATTCGAGTCTGGCTCTGCAGTTAGTCCCAGTCTTGGAGCAAGTGGTACCCTTTGGCCATGGAGAGTCCTGATGGACCAAGGCTCTTCTGGAGCTGGCCCTGGGAATGGGATATCTGGTTGGTCTCTGGTGTTGATGTTGCTTGGAGGTCTAAAGTTGTGCTTCCAGGTCTGAAAAGCTGCTGCCTCTTGTGTGCTTCGATCGATCTGGAAGCACAAAGGAATTCAGTTCTGTGCTTCAGGACTTAGGCTGACAGCTTAGTGCTGCTGGAAGGAGGAGATCCTGCTTTTCTGCATGATCCTCTGTTGTCTCTGCTCGTCTGATCACAAAGTAAGCTAATTTTGAGCTCTTGCTTCTTGATGAGTCAGAACTAGAGAGCCCCGTAGACTCTTTGTGGTCAGGCAGGCTCCTGAGCTGGCTTAAGAAGGAGCAGGAAAACATGACCAGGATTGCTGTGGCTTAAGCTTACTCTTGAAAATCTTGGTGATAATTTGTTTAATCCCTTCTTGCAACTTCAAAAGTTGTGGTGCTTCAGTTGTTTCTCAGCCAAAGGTCCTTGTGTGCTTTACACCTGTGCTGGACTCCGCTTGGGACCTGCTTGGCCCTCTCTATTGTAGCCAATTCCTGCTTCTGACACAAGGTGTCAGTGAAGGACTTGGAGCTGCCTTCCTCTGCTTCATGGATCTATTCTGCAGTGGAATCTGTCTTGAATAATTGAACTTACAAGTCACACAGATTTCTGCTGTCAAAATGATGGTGAGCTGCCTCCAGCTCCTAAAAGCTGTGGTATCCTGTTAAGGGTCTGGTAGCCTCATAGGGGACTGTCAGAAAGATGGAGATGGCCTTTTTAGCAGGGCCTGTTGGGACAAGACAAGGGGTGATGGTTTTAAAATAAGAGGGAGATTTAGACTGGATAGAAGGAAGGAATGTTTTACAATGAGGATGGTGAGAGACTGTCCCAGGTTGCCCAGAGAGGTGGTGGCTGCCCCATCCCTGGAACCATTGCAGGTGAGGTTGGCCGGGGCTCTGAGCAACCTGCTCTAGCTGCAGATGTCCTTGCTCTCTGCAGAGGGATGCACTAGCTGAGCTTTAAAGGTCCCCTCCAACCCAAACCATTCCGTGATCTCTGGAGAATAAAAAGCTGTTGGTGCAGTTAGGCAGCAGTGTGGTTTTTAAGAAGCAGAGTTCAGTCTGGGGCTGGACTGTAGGTTATCAACAGGCTTCACTGTTAGTCTGCTGTATTCCATACCGCAAAAAGTGTGGAGCCTGGGAAGTGCACAAAAGCATCTTCTTTAGGAACAGGAATGGATTTACCTTCACGTCAGTGTCCATGAGCCTCCTACTGCTAATACTTCCCTTGTTCCCACAGTGTAGGAAACAGATTTCTTCTGCCATGCCAGTTCCAGAGGTGATTGATATGGTGAAATCCAGCAGCAGGACATGTCCCCTTCTAGCTGGGTAATGAGGCTGTGAAGTGGCAGGTACTTGGCTCAAGCTTGTTAGTGTGGATGCTGGTGCTCCTGTCCATGCAGCCAGCTCAGCTGGGGACCTGCCCATGTTATGGAAACAGTGGTGTGTCCGTGGAGGGATGGGATCCATCCTGGCTTTGGCTTAAGCTCTGTGTGGAACTAGTCTCTTTTGTTTGTGCATCTCAGCCTGCAGTTTATCAATCTGCTCTGGACTTGGCCTGTGAGAACTCTTGGATTTGTGTCATCATGACCCCAAAGTGGTGGTGTTGTGTCACATCAGTTTGCGGAAGAGCAAAGTAACCTCTGATAGATCCTTTCCTGTGCAACTCCAGCCAAGTGCTGGCTCCTGCGCTTAGGTCACAACAACCCCGCAGATGATCCAGGCTGGGGGAAGAGTGGCTGGAAAGTACCTGGTGGAAAAGGACCTGGAGGTGTTGGTCAACAGGCAGCTGAAGATGAACCAGTGTGTGCCCAGGTGGCCAAGAAGCCACCAGCATACTGGCTTGTGTCAGCACCAGTGTGCCCAGCAGGACTAGGGCAGGGATTGTCCCCCTGGACTGAACGCTGGGGAGGCCCAACCTTGAATCCTGGGGTCAGTTTTGGGCCCCTCACTTCCAGAAGGACCTTGAGGGGCTGGAGTGTGGCCAGAGTAGGGCAATGATGCTGGGGAAGGGTCTAGAGCACAAGTGTGGTGAGGAGCAGCTGAGGGACCTGGGGGTGTTGAGCCTGGAGAAAAGGAGGCTCAGGGGAGACCTTCTGGCTCTGCACAACTCCCTGCAAGGAGGTTGGAGCCAGGTGGGTTCAGGCTCTTCTCCCAGGCAGCAAGTGAAAGAGCTTCCAGTTGCCCCAGGGGAGGTTTCGGTTGGACATGAGGAACAATTTCTTCCCCAAAAAGGTTGTCAAGAGCTGTCCCAGGCTGGGCAGGGCAGTGGTGGAGTCCCCATCCCTGGAGGGGTTTCCAAGCCACGAAGATGTGGTGCTGAGGGACATGGTTTAGTGATGCCTTGGCAGTGCTGGGTTAATGGTTGGACTTGATGATCTTAAAGGTCTTTTCCAACCTAAATGATTCTGTAATTCTTTTGCTGCACAACCAAGCAAGGAGATACCATTTGATGCTCCTGAAGTGTGGCCTTCTTGAACTCTGAGGACAGTTTGGTCCAAACTTGGTGGGTGTAGAAGCCAAGCCATAATGCAGTAGGGACCTTTTGAAAGCACAATGATGGTGCTCTCTGTCTCCTGACATCTAGGAGACCCTTGTGAAAAGCTGACCGTTGATTACTGGGCCTGTGCAGTAGGACAGACCCTGTCCCCAAGAGCTTCTCTCTGGCAGATGAGGCAGAGCACATGGGAATGGTGAGACCTGGGCAGGGCATAGACCATTCCTGTCCTGTGAGCGCTGCCTGCTCGTGCAGTAAGAGCACTAGCTGAAAGGCTGTCCTGGTGATCTCTGGGCTTTCTTCTGCCTCTTCCAGTGTCACCACTGGCTGTGGCTGGTCAATCAACTGTCCTGTTAAAACATGCTCAAGGAAAACATTACTTTTTGGAAGAAAGATGGCACTTTCATGGCCTGCTAAATCATGGTGGCAAACAAACACTGTGGTCTCTGGCTTCCTGCAGGGTTCAGCAGAGGTTCTTTGCTATTTGTTCTGGCCTCCTTTACTGGGCAGAGACCTCCTTCAGAGCTTCTCCCAGCAGCTGAGGTCAGCTTCTCAGCACTGGTGCAGCTTCAGCCCTTGTTTGGGTCCTGCCCCTTGTTAGATGATGGTGCCTGGGTTTCCTGGCAAGTGTAACCCCTTGACAAGCCTGGCTTTGCTTTCCTCTTCTTGTTTTTCCTCCTCTGTGGGCTCCTGCAGCATGAGGCTGCTTTTTGCCCTGGTTCTCTGAGCTTCTGAAGGATCTGTTGCCTCTCCCTCAAACCACAACTAGATGGTGGTTTGATGTCCTGGACCTCTGAGGTTACAGCTGTGACTTAGAGTTTTTAGAGGGGGGAGAAAATGGTATGTAGGGTATGAAGTTTACTGGAGATGCAGGCAGATTAGGAGGGGTTACTTCTCCTTTTGGAAGGATCAGAAGGAGGTTACCTGGTTGAGGGGCTCCTATGGAAACACGACCCAGCCATGCTGGGTTTGAAGCTCTGGGGGGAATGAGTTCAACCCCAGGAAGGGTTGGGCTAGAAACAGGCTTCTGTTTGGTGCTGGGGACATCTCAGAGAGTTGAAGAGCTGAACGCTAGATGCTCATGGGGGCAAAGGGCCAGAGAAGCCACCTCTCTGTGACCTGCTGTGGCCCAGAGGAATTTATTGCTTAACAGGTGACATGTCACTGCTGGGGGTGTGCAACCACAGAAAAGTCTTAAAGTCTACAGGGAATGAAGGGTCTCTGGGTGCTTCTTGGGTGAGATTTCAGAGAATCTGCTTCAGGAGTATCTGGGGTGGCTATGAACAGAGAGCAACAAGCCAAATGGTGATGACCACAGTCTTCTGAAGACGTGGGTGATGTTGCTGCTCTGCTGACTGCTGCGTAATCCCTCAGCTGCTTCACTGCCTCGGGCCTGGGAGATGGCAAAAGATACTTTTTATATATGCAGTGATGGCCCCGGGTGCTGTGGAGTGAGATGTTGGGGTTACAGCAGATAATTGTGTGAAAACATCAGCTTGGAATTAGCAGAAGCTAATTCTGTGCCTGTGAGTGAGGAGACAAATCTTTCCTTGCCTGGAAGCCCTGGAGGCCTTAAGTTGATTCAGAGCTCTGCAATCCACTTATGGGAGGATGCTGAAGAAGGATGGGGTGGAAATATGAGCTGGTGGGGCCCCGGGTCACCCTGTCTGAGTAGGGCTTACAGGTCAAGCTGACAGATGTCTGAAAGACTAACAGCTTGATTCCTTGCTATGACAAAGCAAACTTGCAGGAGAGGATAGTGATGTCACTGCTGGTCTGAAGCCCCTCAAGAAAACATCACGTGAAGCACTGAGGTGTGGTGTTGACACAGTGGTGTGCAAGTTGAGCTTTGGTTGTGTTTATTCCTCATGTACAGCCAGCTGCAGTAAAACCAGGGGGTCTGATTCAGGGGCTGAAAGGCTGAAGGGAGGTGGCTGTAAGTGCATGTCATGGTAATCTGGAGCACTACCCAACTTGAACACGCAGCAGAAAAAGGCTGTTGTTCTGACAGGCTGTTGTGCTCTTGCACGAGGCAGCTTTCTGGGAACTGTGATCTGGCCATAATTTACTCCTTTTTGCGGGGGAGGAGGGAGAACAAAAGCATTGTGGTAACTCAAGTGCTCACTTGCCAAATGCTGCCTCAGTCTTTCTTAAAAGTGCGTGAACCTCTTGGAAAACTGCCCAAAGAGGCAAACGTACCTCTCAAAAGCAACCGCTGGCTTGGGGCCATGTGCTGCTGTTAGTCAGCATCCCGAGGAGCTCATGGGGAAGCTGGGAGCAGGCCTGGGTCCTCTTCAGCACAGCATCTCATGGACATACAGCGTGTGGGATCTCTGGCAGCCACCCCCGCCGAGGTGCTGTGCTTGCTGCCAGAGGCCAACTCCAGCTTGGCCTGAACTTGCCTTAGGAAATAGGAACGTGAACTTTGGGAGAGCTTGGGGCTTGCTCAGCAGTAGGTCCATTTATTAGTCACTGTGCTCCTGCTCTTATGGCAGGGGATTTGTGAAACCATGGGATTAGACCCTTCTTAGCTGAGAAGCCTGACATGTGAATAGTCCTGCTAAGAGCTCCCAAAGCCCCTTGGCTGAGGCTCAGTGACCGGCCCAGTGGCTGGAGGAGGATGGGCTTGCCTAAGGCACGGGTGCACCGTGGGATGCATTGAGTCAGGGCTTGTAAATCCCATCCAATTTTTGGAAAATAGATTCTGTTCTGTCTGCTGAGAGATTGAGAAGAGTTCAGTTCCTGCAGTTTGTGGCTGGCCTTCCCTGTAAAAGTTAATTCCAAGTGTTACGTAAACATGGTCCTTATTCCAGTTGCAACATGATGTTGTGCTGGCTCTTGTGGAGTTGGGGTGGGGAGGCAACCCCCTCATCCAGCAGGACAAAGTGCTCTGGCCAAGCAGCTCAGGGGAGCTTGCTCAGAGCTGCTGAGGGAGAGGCTGTGAGGCACAACATGCAGCTTGTGTGGCTCTGATCTAAACATGATGCAGGTCTGACCTCCTGGAAGTGGACAGTACAACAAACTCTGCTTTTTGTGTCTCTAGCATCAAGTGACCCCATAGTGAGACAGCTTCTTGCAGCTCAAAAGTATGAGTGGAGTTGCAGGTCATGATGACACCAGAAGGAGTTGGAATTGGGGAAACAAGCAGAAAGCTTTGGAAACTTCCCTACTGAAGTAAGGATGTGCAATAGCTGCTTCCTCTGCAAAGTTCTGTATAGCTGCAAAATGACATCACATGCCTATTTGGGGATTGTTTTCACTGGAGCCCTGCACAATTACACAGAACTGGAAGTAGGAGGTGTATGACACCTCCCACTAGACCAGGTTCCTCAAAGCCCTGTCCAGCCTGGTCTTGAACATATCCAGTGATGGAGCATCCACAGCTTCCCTGGACAACCTTCTCCAGTGTCTCACCACCCTCAGAGTGAAGAATTAAAGTCAGTTTAAAAGCCACTTGACCCTTCCACCCCTTGGGCTGAGGACTCTCTCATTTGGAGCCCAGTGTGGAGGATCCATAGCCTTGTGTCATGTCAGCAGATCAAACTCCAAGCAGGGCTTGGTGCTGTGGATGCTTATGCCATAACACTGACTCGTGCAGTTTGTCAGAAGGAAAAAGCAGCCTCAGAGCTCCTGCTTCAGAGAAACCCGAGAGAAATGTTGTCTTTTTTGTTTTCTCTGGACAGTGTGTTCACATCTGGTTTGACTAAACTCTTCCAGCTACTCTCCTTTCCCCATAATGGTCTTGAATCCCTGGGAGGGTGCTTGCCTAGCTGGTCCTCTGAGGTGAAGCTGAAGGGAAGATGAACATTATGTACCAGTGCAACTAGTAGAGCTTTGAGGAGCAGGATTATATGACACTCCTCAGTTCTGGATTCAGTTTTTCCATAGACACACTTAAATGCTTTTGGCTCAAATAGGGTTTTTATCTTGACAGAGCTCAGCATGTTTTGGTTGCTTGTTGGCCAGAGCTGCAGTTTGGTTGGGCACCTGACCTGCAGCAAGGGTAGCAGAGGAAACAAAGGTTTCCTCTGCTTGAAACTGGAGGAGGTGAAGGCTTCTGGACATGTTCCTCCATCCTGGGCAGGGGTTGCCTACCACATGAGATAGATTTAAATGGCATTCCTCTTCACAAGCCCCTCTACTTCTTAATGCCTAACTTCTCTTCACCAGTGCAATTAGCTGGTCTGACTTGGTTATAAACCTAGCTGCTTGGTCATTTCAAGGTTGCTGTTTGTATCTTTTTGGCTTTGAAAGCTTTTCAGATACCTCCACATCACTGAGGAAACTTGCTTGTGGGTGCAGCTAGGTTCTTGGTTGTGATTGCTTCAGAGAAGCCTGCAACCAGAGCTCTTTGGCTAGAGGAGGTCCTTAAGTTGTTTTTCTAGAGTTCTAGCAAGTACTTACTAGAAAATCAGTAGCCTTCTGCCTTGATCAAGTATGGTGGACAACAGATGTGTGCCCATCTACACACACAGTGTCATGGTTTCCTCTAAGATGGGACAAGGCTGACATGGTGAAGCACTGATCTTTGAGCACAAATGTAAGTGTGTGACTTAACACACAGGTTTTGTCTGGGTGACCTTTCAGAGGAGAGAATGCCCAGATGTGCTGAGCAAGAGCTTTCTTGGGTATGCTCAAAAAACCCCCCCAAACCCCACACAAACACAGTGCACTCTTTCTTTTTCAGACTTGAAGCTTCACCTCCAGAGCACTGACTATGGGAACTTCCTGGCCAACGAAGCCTCACCACTCACTGTCTCTGTCATAGATGACAAGCTGAAGGAGAAGATGGTGGTGGAGTTCCGTCACATGAGGAACCATGCTTATGAGCCCCTAGCAAGTTTTCTGGACTTCATCACGTGAGTACCAGCTGCCTGTGAACAACATTTGGAGCACTGGTGCTCTTCTGGACTTGAGAGCTCTCACACCAGCTTTCCATACTTAGCCCTGTAACAAGTGTTTTCTGCAGCTTCTTGAATGAAACTGCTTTGGTGGTATCTGGGTTTTTAAAGATGTGATCCTGCTGCAGAACAGCAGGAGGTTGATCAGCCTTCATCAGGGCTGCTGCAATCCTGCCATCCAACCCCAGGGGCTGTAGGCCTTCCTCTGACCCCCTCACAAATAGGTTCAGGGAGTGGAGCTGGCCAAAAATGGAACAACTTTTCCCTTTTGGGGTTAATCTTTGTTTTGTTTTTCTCAGCCAGCTCAGTGGGATCCAACAAAATGCCAGCACTAGGGGGAGGGGGGATCTAGAACATGAAAGAAGGAGAGCTGGGGCTGCAGCAGCCTCAGCACATCTCTGTTGGTGTGTGAAAAGACACCAGGTGGGTGTGATTCCACAGCAGGTTCAGCTGATGGGAAGAGCTTGAAATAGCACAGTGTTCTCACAAATAGCTTCTTCTAGTGGCTTCATCACAAGCATTTGTGCAAGTGCTGTTGGATCTTGACATTTTGGCTGTTGTGTGTATGGCTTGCTTACCAGCTGGAAACTTGGAAAGGCCTTTGATTGAAAGATTTTAGATTTTGAATGTCTGTGGCATTTCCTGCATGTGCAAATATTGATTAGAGACCTGTCTCTGCCACATTCCTTCCTGTCTTTTCTATGTCTGGGCAGTACCACTATCTATCTCATTTTCTAACCCAGTGGCTCATACCTGTGTTTTCTGGGTCACTGTGTTCAAGCTGCCTGTCTTTTAAGCCCTTTCTCTCTTCTGTGTCCAGTTCTGGGCCCCTCAGTTCAAGAAGGACAGGGAACTGCTTGAGAGAGTCCAGCGCAGAGCCACTAAGGTGATGAAGGGAGTGGAACATCTCCCTTATGAGGAAAGGCTGAGGGAGCTGGGCCTCTTTAGCTTGGAAAAAAGGAGACTGAGGGGTGACTTTATTAATGTTTGAATACATTAGGGGAGAGTGTCAGGAGGATGGAGCCAGGCTCTTCTCAGTGATGGCCAATGATAGGACAAGGGGCAATGGGTGTAAGCTGGAATATAGGAGGTTCCACATAAATATGAGAAGAAACTTCTTCACAGTGAGGGTGACAGACACTGGAACAGGCTGCCCAGGGAGGTTGTGGAGTCTCCTTGTCTGGAAAGGTTTAAAGCCCACCTGGACACATTCCTATGTGACCTGATCTAGATGATCCTGCTCCGGCAGGGGGATCGGACTAGATGATCTTTCGAGGTCCCTTCCAATCCCTAATATTCTGTGATTCTAAGAAACAGTGTTTTTTTGTTTTTTCTTTATCTGTCACAAACTGCTGGAGCTTTCATATTTGCCTCAAATATGGAGCAAGAGGTGACCGAACCCCCATTTCACAGCAATGTTTGTACTGGATGAAGCAGTTTCTAGCTCATCATTATAGTTGTACAGAGCAATCTCTTCTGTATTCTCTCAAGTTAACTTTTGAAACACCTCGTTGCCCATCTTGAATTTGCTATAGAGACATCAGTACTGTCTGAGCCTGGCAGTATTTGGGAGTTTGCTCTCCACTGGAGGACAAACTTTTGATGCCCTACAGTACCGTAGTCATCACTAATGGTCTCTTTTAGCTTATGTCATATCCTTTTAAAGGAAGAACTCATGAGTACCTTTGCAGACTTTCAAGCTTTGATGTTCCCAAACTGTCCTCCTTTGAAAACTAGTGTGGAAAAGCTGAACTGAAAAGTCCTGGATCATGCCTGCCCTCATTACTCACTGCATGACTTGGTAGAAAGGCTGCGAATAGCTGAGGAAATCCAGCTTCCTGTTCCACCAGTCCTGTTGACCCTTTATCCAGTGTCTGCATCCAGCTCAAGTTGTGCAGAAGACCTTAAACATCTCATGTAATCTTATGGGCTGTTCACACAGCTCTTTGAATGACTTTTTAATCTGGTGGTTTGCCATCAGCTTGACTTAACTTTGATCTTGTTCTGCTTCTGGCTCTCTGATTTGGATGAGTTCTCTATAGCAAGACATGATTCTGTGCAGATATCTCTTGACTACTGCATAATCTCATCTTGAATATATTGATCCTATTCAACACAGGATGTTTGTTCCTTGAGTTGTCTTCACTCTCACCTTCCTTTTCTTTTTTTTACCCACAAGATTTGCTTTAATGCCACTGGTTCTGCACTCATCACACTAGTGAAGCATTGATGAGATAGAGAAGGTGTTACCAGCTTCAGCTGTTCCAAGGTGGGAGTCACTGTCGGCATATTAGAAGCTCTAATAACTTCTAATGACACTACAGACGAGTTGAAACTTGAACGGTGAAACACAAGGATTTTGGAGATGGTGCTGGTTTTGCCCAGTGAGTCTTAATATCTTCTGCTGATAATCCTAATATATTTAGTGACTGGGCTAGTAGGAAGTCTACTTATTGATGCTTATGAATATCTAAAGGGCAGATTCAAGAGGATGGGGCCAGACTCCTGTCAGTGGTGCCCAGCGACAGGACAAGGGGCAACGGGCACCAACTGGAACCCAGGAGGTTCCATCTGAGCAGGAGGAGAAAGTTGTTTGGTGTGAGGGTGTTGGAGCCTGGCCCAGGCTGCCCAGAGAGGTTGTGGAGTCTCCTTCTCTGGAGAGATTCCAAAGGTGCCTGGACACGATCGTGGGCCCCCTGCTCTGGGTGAGCTGCTGGAGCAGGAGGGTTGGACCAGATAATCTCCAGAGGTCCCTTCCAACTCCTGCTCTGTGAAAAGAGGGTAGACTAGGTCTGACTTCTTAGGCTGTCTTTCAGGTTGTGTTTTGTTCCATGGGTTGTATTAGGTCTTGGTTCGGGGCAGGACACAGAAGTTTTGGGGATTATTGTCCTGCTGACAGCATGAAGCTTCCCATGCACATCCCAACCACCTGGAGTGGAGAAGAGCTCTATTTGGAGGCTTGCAGCTGTACTTGTGCTGGTAGACTTCATACAACCCAAGCTTGTGTGTAGGCAGCTTCGTAGAGATGTTCAGCCAAAGGCTGTTGGCAGTGCTGGGAACGTTGTGCCTGTGCACACGGAGGTGCTGTATCACCCTGTCTGCCTGGGTGACACTGGGACAAGCCTCTGCCACTTGATCTTTCCCTCTGGGCACAGATAGATGTAATTGGGTTATTTATCTTTTCCCTTTTGACCATGACTATTTCCCACTCCTTTATTTTAAGGTAGCTAATGAAACTTGAGCAGGAAATGGTGAAAACTGTTGCTGGTAGACAGCTCCAGGCAAGCAAGGCACCAGGTGGTCAGCAGAAGAAATTGTACTCAACTGAATGTCTCCATGTGCTAAAACCCTACAGGTTGAGTCAAAATAGAAAATGGGAGAAAGATACAGAAAGTTCTAGTGGGGCTGGTTTCTACAGAAAGAGAGCTTGAGGTCACTTGGACTCTCTTGAGAGAGAGGTGTTGGGTTGGAAGCAGAGATTTTTAAATTGGGTGGAATTGTAGGAGGTATGCCTGGATGAAGATGGAAGGAAATCCTTTGTAGAGTGTCCAACTCAGCTCTGAGATGTGCTGCTGCCAGATGCCTTTGTATGGACTTGGGTTTTTGGCCACCTTAGAAATACTGGCTAACCTCACACAAGGCCTGTTAAACACTTGGGTACCATCTCACGGAGAATGGCCAAGGTGTAGATGGTGGGTGCCAGGAGGTGGATCAAGCATTTAGAAAAACATTCTCCTCCATGAGTGTCCTGCTGTGGACCTCTTTGGTTGTTTGGAGTTGACCAGCAGGTGGTGTTTTTGGAGGGTGCTCAGAACTTGACCTCAGGCACACTTCTGAGAAAATCTGGGGAACTGTCTGGTCTGAGGAGCAGCTGTAGTCCCTCTGGTTGTTCCTGAGGCAATCTGCTAAAAGGCAATCTGCGTGGGATCATGCTATGTCACTTCTGTTGTCTCTTCTGTCCTAGGTGAGGCCATGGGAAGGAGACACACAGGGACAGTGTGGGGGCCCTGGAGCACCAGGAGTATGTGTATTCCTGCTGTGCTCTCCTTGCCCATGTTCGGGGAGATGCAGTGACTTGCCAGAAGGTGGCACTCCAGCCCCATGGCTGCCTGTCCCCAGGTGCACATCATGCCCTAGGTGAGGATGGTCACCTGTGGAGGTGAGCAGGAGTTAACCTCTCTCCCGAGCTTAGGGGAAAGGACAGAGTTGAAAACCACACAAAACCAACCCCAAAGCAAGGTCTTCGTTCCCGAGTCACTCACTGCCACTGATTTTTGTCCCGTTATTCTTTCCTGGCACCACACCGATTCTTTCCTGGCTCTGGTCCTCTCCAGGAACTCCTCTGTGGCAAGTGTTACATTGTTGGGACCTAAATGCTGCAGAAGCTGGCTGATTTCCCTTTTGTTTTCTCAAGCCATGGCTGTAGCTGGCGGCCTGTGCCCCTGAGTGTCATGGCAAGGAAAAGGTCAACTTGTTGAGCCTGCCACACTCTCCATAAGCCACCTGCTAGCTCTGTGCCTTGCCACACAACTCCTTGCTTGGAAGGCTGCTGGGGCTTCCCTGTGTCCTCCAGGCCACCACGGTAGGTTCTGACTGATAGGCACAAGTTGGCTGTTGAGATCTCCACTCCAACACAAACAATCGACTGTTTGGCCGAGGGAATGCAGCGATGTTCTGCGGGGCAGCAACAAGCAGGTATTAAGTGTACTTGAAACAGCAGAACCCACTTCCTGAATTCAACAAGCACATATTGACTTGTGGGATGGAAGTGGGTTTTAGGTTCTTCTTGGTGATGTGCTTGCCCTGCCTTTCTGTAAGGGCTTTGTTCTTTGTGTTAGCCTGAACTGCCACGGCTTGTCTCCTTCCTCCCAGTGTTCCTCTGCATGTGTTAGATGGGATTCTTTATCATGGTGTTGTGAGCCTGCTGCAGCTTGGTCACATTGTCAGCTTTATTTTACCAGGGGGTGGGGTGGGAAGGATTTGTTGGGGTTTTTTTGCCTTTGTGTCATAGAATGGTTTGGGTTGGAAGGGACCTTAATGATCATCTAGTTCCAACCCCCTGCCATGGGCAGGGACACCTCCCACTAGACCTCAGGACCCCATCCAACCTGGCTTTTGAGTGGTGCTTCAGCACCATCTCTTCCCTGCTCTGCAAAGTCTGATTTCATAGCAGCCTGACCTGACCAGAGGGCTCTGTTGGGCAAGATGATGGGCACAGAAGGGCTCGATTGGGCGTTCAGATCAGGGAGCTGCTGGTGACTGTGTGGAAAGAACCCACTATAGGAATGAGGTCTGGGGGTGAGCTGAGTGTAAACACATTTTCCATATCTGTGCTCAAGCCCATCATCAAAGGATGGACTGGATTGTCTTTTGTCTTAACCCAGTTCGTAGACTAGTAGGGTACTTTGTTGCCCGGAGGATGCAGCTGGGAACTTGGCTCTCAGTGTGTTTTTGTGGTCACAGGATGTGTTTCAGATGAGGCTGCCTGTACCTTCCCCCTTGCCCATGCCTCTTCTGAGCTGACACTTCCCTCTGCTACCTTCTCCCTGACCCAGTCCTGCTCTGCCTCTCCCTTGCGCTGGCTCAATCTAGTTTCTGCTGCACCAGTTGGAGTTCAAACTTTGTCTTGCAGCAGTGGTTTTTCTGGAGCCAAGTTATTTCAATTGCTACTTGAGCTAAAGCACAATAATCCTTTCCTCTGCAGTAGGAAGTTACCCGTCTTCTAAATGTCCTGGGGTGTGAATCCTGGTGTAACTGGAGGTTACAAAATCCCTCTGCATCCTTTTGAAGTTCTTTCTTGAAAAAAAACAAACCAAAA
Source organism: Brachypteracias leptosomus (assembly GCA_013401335.1). Taxonomy (NCBI): domain Eukaryota; kingdom Metazoa; phylum Chordata; class Aves; order Coraciiformes; family Brachypteraciidae; genus Brachypteracias; species Brachypteracias leptosomus. The sequence continues at coordinate 15,777 of VYZX01026415.1, forward strand.
CAAGAACAACTCCAAATACTTTACGTTACAGACACTTGCCATTTATTTGGGTGAATGCACCGATCTGAAGGATCTTTCCTCATGCTGCTGAGGTTAAATCTATGCTATTTTCAGACTCCTTGGTGGCAGTGGGATTGGGAATCAAAAAAATGACTGTGGTGGCTGGAGATCCTGCAATAAAAGGTTTATGAGCCTCTTCTGGTGGGGACAGTTTTGGCAGAGAAGCATGAGTTTCTGACAAACAGCTTCCCTGTTTGCAGGGAGTGCAAAGTTGAACTGATAAGCCAAGTTCTTGGAGGGATTATGCAATATTCAAAATAAGAGGGCATGTAACTAATGGTCTGGAAATGATCACAGACCGGCATCCTCTGGATGGTGGCATCAGAACTGCATCTGTTCTCCTGCAGACAACAGGGACACGGATATCATACCACTTTCCCAGAACCAACGTCTCTGAAAACAAACTGGGTTGCATATCTGCCCTCATATTTGAAAGGTGGATTTCACTGTGTGTTATGTCAAGAGATGCTTTGTTCCCAAACCTCTAGCACCTGGGAAACACTTCATTTGGTCAGCTGATTTGACCAGTACTTTTCTTCACTTGGAAGGTGTTAGCACAGTGCCTAGCAAGCAATGAGCCATGGTAATGGTTGGAAGAGCTAGCAAGATGGTTTTGGTGGCAAAAAGTGAGTGATGAGCTCCAGATGTAAGCTCATGTTTTGGTAAGGTAGAGCAATCTTTAATGAAACTCTGCAGCTCTGAGAAGGGGCTCTAACATGCAAGCTATGGGTGATGAGATGAGAAAGCATCACCCCTGGGTAACATCTCCATCCAAGCTCATGCTGTTTCATCCAGAGGTGGTGTGTGGACTTAAATATCTTCTGGGGCTTTGTTTAAAGATTAATCTCTCTGGTGGTTCTGCAGCTTGCAAGAACAGTCCTTGCACATCCCTCATGTTCCTTCTCACAGTCTTTCCCTCTGCAGGCTGACCAACATGTCTGTTGGAGACATAAAGCAGGGAGGGAGGGGATGTGTTAGGAGATTCTTGGTGCTCCTCTGATCAATTTGTGCGGTCACAACTTTTTCAGAAGACAACCTGTGTGCAGTGCCTTCAGTTGGATGAACATTCACTGAGCACTTCTGTCCCCATGTAACATGCTTCATTCCTTGACTGAAACTGTTCTCAACATCTTCTGGTGCTGGACCTTTGCAGCCTTCATTTTCCTTTTACCTTTACGTTGACAGACAAGTTCAGCCCAGAGAAGGCCTGGAGACTGAGGGCACTGCTTCTAAGGGCCTTTTGGAGGCATCTTGGGTCTTCATCCCCTCTCCCAGATCCCTTCTGTATGCTAGTTTGAAGTCTAGCAAATACTTACATAGAGCTTTGCAGAAGTACCACAGTATTTAGAGGCCCAACTAAATCTTGCACCTACCCAATATGTGAGATTGCACAGTGCAGCCTTTCTTCTTTTAAATCCTGGAAATATTTGGGGGCTTTTTTAGTGCTTTCCATGTAAGGAAGGTAAGAAAACAGCAAGTTTGGCTTTTGCAGCTGGTCCGTGCGAAAGCAGCTCAATTAGGTGTTTCTGGTCAGTATGTAAAATGTAATTAGTGCTGAAGTCTGCTCAGCAGAGTGCCAGGGCTCAGCCTTGCATGTCAGCCTGGTGTTTCTCAAGCTTTGAGGCACCAGAGATTCTCACACGAAGTGTTTAAAACATTCCCTGGTGTTTCAAGGGGTTTGTACACATCTAGAACACAATGTCATATTGGTAGAAGTACTTCATCTAGCTTTGTTCTCGTTAGTCTTTAATGCAGCTAACACTGGCTGCTTAGAAGTTACCAGATGACACCACTGGAAAACTGAGGTCAGTATCCCAAGAGACTTAGACTCACTAGAAGATGGTAAAAAGCATGTGGGGATGTAGCTAAATATAGATTAATGCTGAGAACATTCCTGGATACTTGGATTTGAAAGGCTGCCACAGTCTCTGGAGGACTGTGAAGTTCTAACTCTTTGCTCTGAAATGGTCTCGTTGAGCTAAGTTTAGCAGGGCACCCACCTACTGGCTGAGTGCCCTTGGTTTGTGGTGGCAACCATGAAATTCTCAGCTTTCTCTTTAGCAGGTTCACAAACCTACCACTTAGGTGTGGTTTTTCATGGGGTGACTCTAGGAAAGGCAGTGTGTGAAGAGAGGAAGAGATCAGTGTGCTCTGAGCAGAGACCATCATGGGCTGCATCTCCTCACACTGTTCCCTGGACAGCTGGAGCTTCAGCTGCAGACAAGGGGTAGACCTGCTCCTGACCAGGAGCTGCTGATCTGGCTTGTTGTAGTCTGAGCTAAAAAACTGCTTTAAAGATTTGACTCCTGAACTGTCGTATTACTCACAGAATCCTTGGAGAGGCACTGAGGTCTTCCTGATGTGCAACATCCCTCTCCAGCTCAGGACAGCTGTACAGTAATTTACTAATGCTCTCAAAAGGACACTCCAGATACAAGCATCTTGGCTGTTGGCACTATTCTTAGTGTCAGCTCCTGCTCTTCTGCACTTTGAAGTCTTGTGTGTTGTTTTCCCACCATCACCCTTTACATCTGAAGCTTGAGACAGGTGTGCCTAGCAAGCTCTGTTGCTCAGGTCTCAAACTTAGTGGGACATAGAGATGGGTCTGTGGAGTTATGCACAAACATGAGGAAGCAGCGGTATAATCAACCCAAACCTTTTTTTCTCCTTGGATTAATTCCCCCCACAGCTTCTGAGCACATGAACTTGATGAGCCACAAGAGCTCACTAGATGCTGAAGTGGTGATAGTCAAAACAACTTCATCAGCATTTAAAGCTGTCTGTAGAATTCACACCAAGTTCAGAGCACTGCTCTGATCCCACTGGAGATTCCTTTTTTTTTTTTTTTAATCCCAAAGTAAACCCAGTAATCCAAGTAGCTGCTCAATGCAATCACAGAATGACTTTTGCCTTAGTAGCATTAGCCTGCCTTGAGGTCTGGAGCTGGTTTTGGAAAGCATTGAAGTTGCTGTAGGAATGCAATACCTTTACCCATCCTGGCAGAATCCAAGCTGCAGCCTCATTCTTCCCTGCACCATGGGCTGTCACTCTGCCTTTGGTGACAAGGAGGGTTGTCCTCATGACCCCTTCAGAACAGCTGTTAAGCTACAGTTTGGCCGGGCTTTCGGAGGATTCCTGAGGAATGCAGGTCATGCAATGTTCCCTCATTAGTCATGCTTTGTGACCACTTGCAGTATTGTTTACGGTTTCTTTAGTATCCTGGAGCAGAAAGCAATAAAAAAACCTAACCTATCTGCTGCAGGACAATGCCTCTTTGATTAGATTAGTCATGTGGGGAAGCTCAAACTGTCTTGGGGGCTATGCCCAAGTGCCTTCAGGCCAGGTTGTAAACACCCCATGTGATGAGCTCTCATGCATTTTATGGGCTCCCCAGTTAAGCCTTTCCCAATCAGTGGACAAATCTCTGGCTCTATTTAAGTAACTTCAAAAGGAGGAGGACCTACATTGTCAAAGCACCTGTACATGGCTTTTGTAGTATGCTCTCCTTGATTCTGTAATCCATGGATGACTACCCCAGAAGGTAGTTCCTGGGGCCTGGCCCTCCTCTGTTTCCTCAGACAGGTTTCTGCTGTGCCTGTCTAAGACCTTCCTTCCCCAAATCAGTCGTGAGAATGATCTCTCTGACCTGCTGCTGCTAGAAGAACCATTTCCACACACACTTTTTGTCACCTCTAGGCATATCCTTGCCTGGCTCTTTATGTGAGCATCACCCACTGCATGAACTGGTTGTTACTGGCCCTGGTTGTGTTGGACTTCAGGAAGCCATAAGCCAACCTCTCTCTCCTGCTATGGATGTGCTTCTACACTTGCTGACTCTTTCCTGTCCTTTAATAAGAGATTCTGCTCTTCTGTGAGATGTTATTGATGCTTCTCAGTATTGTAGTTCTGTGAATGTGAATTTCTGGAATACACCACACGGCAGTTCAGGGGGTGACAGGAAGAACGAGGCAGGGCCTACCTCTGTGTGACACTGAACATCCACACTCTCTGTGTCCAGCTCCCTGTGTGGTCTTGCACAAGAATTTTACTAGGTTGGGAGCTTGAGATGAGGTGTCATTTGACCACTGAATGAAAGCCCTGCCACCTTGTGTCACTGGCTGAAGTTTGTGTAGAGCTCACGTCATGCTTTCCCCTCTGAACTCCTGTTAGTGCTCCCAGGACACTAATACAGAGACATCCTCACCAAGGAGCTTGTTGGTCCTTCTGCCTGTTTCCAGTCTCCCACTATGTCCTAATCTCTTTTCCACACCAAGCGAGCTATAGTAAGACCTCATGGTATTGCAGATGACCAACTGCTTCTGTTTTCCAGTGTGCCCCATAGTCCCTTATTAGCTGCACTGAGAGCTAGTGAAGGTTAAAATCCTCTTGGATGGGTCTGAACACACGTTAACCATGAAAGCTGAAACATTTGGAGCTGGTCAGAACCTAACAGGATGATGACAAAAGCCGCTCTATTAAACAAGTAGCTGGAGGTTCCTAGGAAAACTGCTGCCACCGTAATAAATCTAATCTGTTGGGCCTGGGAGGAAGTGCCAGCAGAGCCAGGACCTCTGCTGTGGTCTTAGTACAGCTGTGCTCATGGGGGCAGATGCGTTCCTGTTGGGGCCTGGCACTGGAAAGCAAGCATTGCCCCTTCCACAGATGAGAAGAGGCTTTTCCAGCTGCCCTGGCACTACAGGACTTGCCTCCTAGTCATGATTGACTAAGCCATGGCTGTTTTTACTGGGATGGAGCAGGGACTGAATGTGCATAAGCCCGTGATCTGGGCTTGCTTGAAGGAAATGGGAATGATCAGGATGGATTGGGTAGGGGGGCTGGTGTCTGCCTGGCCTTTGTCCTGCTGCAGCTCTCCTGTTATTGTAAAGGTTTGAAATGCTGTCATGTTAGAAATCGGAATGAGTAATGTCCCCTCTATCTTGTGCATGGTAACTCCTCCTGCAGGGATGGACCCTTCTCTGACAGCAAGGGTTCAGTAGCCTCGATGGGTAAAGTACTCTTCCAGACAGTTAGTGTTGAGTCTCCTTAGCATTTGGTCTACAGACTGTGTGTTTCCCCAGGCTTCCCTGAAGGGTGAGGGAACAAGCAGGTTAAGGGATATAAATGACATGGGGAGAGCCATGCTTTGCACTTGGGCAGTGGAAGCCACCTGGGTTGTCTTTCCTGGGACCATCAGTCTGAAAGTAGGAGCTTCTCACACATGAAGAGAATCAGACTTGGGCTGCTCACCCCAAACCTGGCTGTGGCGTTCCTGCTGAGCTGGCCTGGGAGGACATGGGTGGGCTTATTGTGACTCTGGTAAGCTGTTGAACAGAAAGAGCTCCAGGCACTTTCCCTCAGTTCCTCTTGTGTGGTTGACTTTGGCCAGGCTCCTTGCAAGGTGCAAATACCTTGTAGAGAGCAAGATCCGTGGTAAGTTGGGAATAGAGAGGTGTGCTAGTGTACCGTGCAGTGATCATGTAGTTCCTTCATTGTTGGTGGAGTTGAAACAAATTTGGTCTGGTCCTATGGTGTCTTGATTTGGTGAGAGCAATCCTGCCCATGGTCTTTCCTGAAAGAGTTGCACTAAGCAAACTCAGATGTCTGAGGGCAGATTGGTGGAGCTGGGAAATGATCTTCGTAAGGTGTTGGAGATGCACCTGAGTTAGGCTGCAGATGCTTCTGTTTACCAGGAACCAGCTGCTTGCTGCAAGGAACTTACCCTCAGGTCTCATAAACAGGCCCTTCTTGCTGTCCTGGAGATTGCAATCATCTCCATGGTATGAGTTGCACAAACAGAAGGGAGGATAATGACCTGGTGGATTAAAGGGCAAAAGGAGGTTTCCTAGTACATGGAGCTTGTGCTGATTGCCCTGGTTCTAGATTGAAGGTAAGCTGCAAATACTCCTGGCAAAAATAATAGGCCAGGAGGTGCTTTGCTCAGCCCTGCAGTGTGGAAAAGAAACCAGCACCTGTTTGAGGAACTAAGGTGTGGATTTGCTCATGGACATGCCCTTTGAGCATATTTGAGAGCCCATCTAATAAAACCTACCGAAATCTGCCTTTAACTGGTTCTGCTTCCCTGCCTTTGGTGTGACTCAAAGGGAAATGGGGCTGCCCTGTGTTCTCCTCAGAAATATAAATGTATTATAGACCAGGTTGGATGAGGCTTTGAGCAACCTGGTCTAGTGGGAGGTGTCCCTGCCCATGGCAGGAGGGTTGGAACTCGATGATGTTGAAGGTCTATTCCAAACCATTCTATGATTAGCTCGGAAATATAAAGACCAGCAGCATCCCAGTGCCTGTGACAAATGTATGCAGAGCCTCCCTGTCCCTGCCCTTGCCCCAGTCTCCATGAGCTGGCCCTAAGTTCCTGTTCTTCAGACTCAAGTACATATGGGAAGCCTGAACCTCAACAGAACTCCAACTCCAGATGTGTACAGCTCCTTCTGCCATTCTGTTCAGGCCTGATCTCATTTGTTTTGGAGCAGCTCCTACCAAGGAGCTTCTTCAGGTCTTTTCCATCATCTGACTTTTAGAGTTGGAGCTCTAACAGGGAGTGTAAGTTCCCAAATATCCTGCTCTTCCAGCATCTGAGCCCCTTCTTTGTGCCACTGAGGGACATTTGCAAAGGCATCTTCTGTTGACTGAAAAAAAACCCCTCATCTTGCTTGATGTTTTTTGGGTTCTCAGCTTGGTTGGCTTGTGGCTCAGCTGGTGGTGAAGGTGCCTAGAGCACCACTCCTATTCTTGCTGGAAACACTTCTCAGCTCCTTGTACTTATATAATGCCTTGATCCCTTGCTTGGACCTCCTACTTGGAGAAGGTCACCAGCCTTTCTTATATTCCCAGTCTTCAGGCCAACTGTGTCTCCCTTCTCTGGCTGGACTGGGATAACTGGGAGGTGATCTTTCCCCTCTACTTGGCACTGGTGGAGGCCGTGCCTGGAGTGCCCAGTTCTGGGCTCCTCAGTACAAGAGAAGCATGGACATACTGGAGAGAAGGGCCACATAGGCTTGTGTTGGTGAAACTTGTGCTGAGTGCATGGTTCCATATTGAATGTCCCATTGCTGCAGTGCCAAAGACAGAATCTACTAATCCTAACATCAGCAGAAAACTGGGTTAGGGGTGTCATGACATGGACTAATGCAAAGAAGTTTGTAGCTTTTGATGGTGGAGGTGTGGAGAACCTTGTGTGTAGTTTCATGAATGGAGGTTGTGCCAAAGCTCTTGTTTTCCTGTTCTTTTAGGAAGGGCTGCAGAAACATGTCCCTTCCTCCATAGTCTTGGCAAGATGGAGCAGTGCTGCTGAAGCTGAGCTTGAATCAGGCTATCTGCAGGTTCCCCTTTGCTGCTGTCTTACTGCGGATGCTTTTACACAGAGCATGGCAATGTGAGGAGAGCAGTGGGAATGCTGGAAGGACAAACGCTCCCAGCACACAGCTCCTCTTGGAGATGTGTGGCCTTAGGATGAGAGATGGTGGACAAGTGGCCATGTGGGAAATCCTGATTAGCTGCTAGGAAAAGACTTTTCGTTGAGTGTGGTCAAACTGAAGCAGAGCCCCAGTGGGACTGTGAGATACACATCCTTGCAAATAATTCAGGGTTCAGCTGTTCAAAGTCCTGAGCAGCTAGAACTGGCCATGCTTGGAGCAGGACATCAAAGACCTCTAGAAGTCTGGTTTGGAGCAGCCAGAAGTTCCTTCCAGTCTAATACCCCTCAGTGGTAGGCAGGAGATGCCCAGATGGTGTGGGTCAGCTGTAGCAGAAATCCCAGCCTGGTGCTATGCTTGACTCCCTTTTCCTAGGCTGGCATGGTCAGGAGACATCAAGGAGCTGCCTTAGTCCTTTATGGGGAGGATGTATCTTCTTGGAGATGTTCATGGGGACTGCAGATATGTGCCCTTCTGGTGCCACTTGCTGGTTTTTGTGTTTGTGTTGTGACAGGCTTCCTCTTGCAATCCTCCAGGTACAGCTACATGATTGACAATGTCATTCTGCTGATCACTGGCACTCTGCACCAGCGTTCCATCTCCGAGCTGGTGCCCAAGTGCCATCCTCTGGGAAGCTTTGAGCAGATGGAAGCTGTGAACATTGCCCAGACGCCTGCTGAGCTCTACAATGCAATCCTGGTGGACACTCCCCTGGGTGAGTGGAGCCTTTCAAAATACTTCTCAGCTGTGTGAGGAGCAGATGGTCCTTTCTTCCCCAGTCCAACTAAACCTAAGCTGTGCTCAAGGGAGACAAAGCAGTGGGTGATGCCCAGCTGTGGCTGTACTGCCTGTGGTGGCTGGGCTTGAGTTCAGGTTTAGGCCTGTCTGATGCCGTTTTTTCCTCTGGAGGACCAGTTAACTCTTGGTACCCTTCAACAAATGTCCAAACCAGCACGCAGACTTCTGGGGAGTTTGCTTTGTGTGTAGTTGGGTCTGATCTAGATATGCCCATTTCCCAGCTCTTTGGGAATCGTCACCTGCAATTTGGGAGGAAGGAGAAAGTTTGAGAGGTCTGAAGCAACATGATCTTTTAATATCTGTCACAAGACATACATTGCACATATGCTTCCTTGGTGAAGGGCTATCAGGTCCTGTGCTGGAAATCTTTTTGCAGTAGTAGGAGAGATGGTCACAGGAGATTTGCTGGTTCAGCCTCTGTGGGCAAAATTGTAATGAGGTACCCCTGAGTCAGTGATTAATCATTCCTTTGGGGTTGCTAGAAAGGACAAAATGCTCTAAATCATCACATCACCTTTGAGAGAAATAGCTGGGTTTGGAACTGAAAGAACTTTTGCAAATACTCTGTGTAATAATGGGGCAAGTGAAGTAGTTGTCATGAAAAAATGAGTTGTCAGAGCCCAGCAGAGGAGGGAAAACACATCCCAAGAGATCCAGGTTGCAAGGTAGGGCAACGACGCAGCAGAACTGAGGCTCTGCATGTGGTTGAGTTGAACCCCCTGTAGGGATGATGCATGGGAAGGAAATCCTCCTCACGAGTAAGCAGGAACCTTCCCATTTTGGGAATTACTCAGAACAAAGTACTTCCAAGATATTAGCCCTCTGAGACCTTAAAGCTTCCAGCTTTAAGAGTGAACATGCCCTGCTACACCGGTGAGGTGGTTCTGGAGAAAGCAGCTGGCAGTTGAGGGTCTCTGCCTCTTGCCTTCACGTCCACAAGTCAGTTTTCTCTGCTTCTGCCCTTGCTAGGCTGACTTCTCCAGCCCTTTGCCCTGGCCATGCCCTTGAGGCTGTGTACCATCTAGTGTGGCATTTCTTCAGCAGAACATGGGGAGTAGCTGTGTTGCCTAAACAAGCAGGCTCCAGTTGTTTAACTTGCACTCTTTCCAGTGACCACACGCAAAGAAACAGCAGCTCTATCTCCTAAAAGTACTTGAGTAGCTATGTGGCTTGGTAGGAATGCCTAACCCCAAATGGCTTTCCTAGGTTAGCAGGGCAAAATAAGCCTTGCTGTTAGCCTAATTTAGGATCCTGGAGGGCCAAGAACTGAAATAGCCATGTTCTCATTCCTCTGCCACTCTGAAGTAGCCACTGCTTGGCCAGCTAGGCTGGCCAGCAAGCCCTGCAGTGAAAACCAGTCCTGGCACGCCCCATCTTCATTATTGCCAACGATAGGCTCTTCCAGCAACGTGGCATCAGTCTCTGATGCCCTTGCAAAGAAAGCTCTGTGGGGGTTAACCCCTCTTGAGGACTCTTTAGACCTACGATGTGGCTGATGTCCATGCTAGGGAGCTCATACTGGGTTGTACCTGGTCTGGGGCACAAAGCAGAGCACCAGGCAGCTCTCAGCATGAGTATGGTGGCTGTTCCCTGCAGTTGGACTGCGTAAGCTGAGAAAGATCATGTTTCTCCATCCAGCAAAGTCAGCAAAGTTGATTGCTGAGTGAGTTGAAGAAGTCATAAAAGTCCCGTCAATGGGGTTTATTGAACCACTCACTTGTTAGCAAGAGCACAACAGCCTCATGTTACATGAGATGTACAAGACTCATTACCTGCTGTGCCCTGGGTTAGGTCTGGAATTCGTTAGCTGGCAACAACTTCTCAAACTTCCTCCCAGTGATGCTCTGACAAAGTACATAGGGCTGAGCATCCCACCAAACCCCACTAGTTCAGCCTGTCTCCTGTTGCTTACCTCCAGCTGGAGAAATAAAAGTAGAAGTAGAAAATGGGACTGCTAGACCTGACCAGGGGAAACACCTCCTGACTCCAACCAGGCTGTAGGAGCTGGGTTGTCTCCATGCCACCTTAATCCAACTGAGATGTTAGAGAAGGAGGGAGAAGCACCAGCTTCCTCAGGACTTGCCAGCTGCCATCTCATGAATGCTGAGGTGTGGCTGCTGTGCTGTAGCAGGCAGTTCACAGCTGTCTTGTCACCTCTGGGTGCCTGCATCTGGGAGCAGTTTGGGTTTTGCTTGTTTGGAAATATGGGCTGCTCTGGCATCAATGCTGGGAGCTAGAGCTGGGAATTTCTGCTGAGAACAGCCTGTTAACCAAACCAGTGAAGAAAGAGTTTCATGTGAAGGCCCCAAATGTGATTGTGGAACCATGGTGGAGCCTGAGGTTTTAGTCATGGCAATTTGGTGGCTGCTGAAGATAAAAGGGCAGGGCCTAGGAGGGACAAGCTCAACATAAGGTGTACTTCTGCCTGCTGCTGTTGAGGACTCTGGCAAGGGCCAGGCATGGGTCTGGTTAGGACAATGCTAACTCTGTCTGTGGTTCTGTTTCAGCTGCTTTCTTCCAAGATTGCATATCTGAACAGGACCTGGATGAAATGAACATTGAAATAATTCGAAATACACTGTATAAGGTAAGTGGGCCTCTGGGAAGGGAAGGGAAGGGGAGGGGAACCTGATGTCCTTGGTTATTCATAGTGTGACTACAGCTCTGTCTTGGGTCAGGAGCTCCAACCTACGTTGGCTTCCCTTAACCAAAGGCAAGAGGGTATTTTCCTCTTGGAGTAGGCTTAAATAATTTTGCTTTCTCTCTCTTTCTTCCCTGGAGTGGTGATGAGTAACGTGACCAAGAACTAGTTGCATCCGTTGGGAAGTAAAGATAGTGCTCTTGGAAGGGCCTGACATCTGATCACCCAGAGTCAGGGCACTGGAGCTATGCATGAGTGGGGGTTTTTGAAGCTGTCAGGCCATCAAGAATCTCTGCAAGAGATTTTGCAGAGGTTATACCTTTGAATAAATGTCCTCAGGCTCCCGGCTGGCAGGAGGAGGCTGCTCCTTAACCACACAAGGTTAGGCTGAAGTGGGTAGATCTTAAACTTGAAGGACTTCATGAGCTTGGCTCTCTGTCCTGTGCTCTTTCAGAAGAGCCTCCAGCAGTCTGCTCAAGCCTTCAGCGCTGTGCTTGGGATTCGATGCTCTTGGTAGAGCAGTGCAGAAGGTGCAGCCTGGCTGGAGGAGTCCTGTGGGCAGGAGAGAGGATCGCCACAGGGATGTGTCCTGCCGCCTCCTCTGCAGGCCCCATCTGGTTCCAGCCGGCGGGACCGTGTGTTTATGTGCAGGCTGTGGCTATCTCTCCATCTCTGCTCTCTGGATGCAGGGTGGGATGCAGATTGTATCTGCCAGCCTTGTTCTGGCCGGTGGCAGCCAGCCCACAGTCAGCGTGACCTCTGCTTCCCAAGGAGGCCTTCCGTGGCCTGTTGGGGGAGGTGGAGCAGGTCAGGCGTGAAGGGAAGAAGGCAGCAGGAGGGGAGAAGGAGCTGCATGCCGGCAGTTGTGCCCAGCTGCCTGCAGCCGTTGGGATGTACTGGTCTCTTGAGTACCAGGGGGTATAGCTGGGTGCGTAAATACCCGCAGTCTCGCGGGGTGCAGACTGGGAGAAGGCAGGGAGCAGAGGGAGTGCAGGGCGAACAGGTTGGGGTTGGAGGCAGGGAGATGGTCTCCTTGAGTCCCAGCTGCCACCTGCTTTCCCCATCTCCTTTTTGAAGCCTTATGCTGCTTTGCATTCTGCCCTCAAATTGCAGCATAGATGCCTGTTGTGTGTGTGCTAGGGCTGGCTCTTGCTAAAGAGTGCCCCTCAGGGCTCCATCAGGAACAAATCACAGGGATGGAAGGATGGAAAAGGGAACTGCCACTTACTTGAAGCCACCTCTCTCCCCAGGGACCAGAAAAGTGTATAATCCAGTGCAAATGAGGGCAATGAGATCAGGTCTGAGACCTGCACAGAGCTGCTTGGAGGAGTGCAGCAGGATGGATGCCTGTGTCCAGGAGGAGCTGGCATGGCAAGGGGAAGTGCTGCCTCCCAGACCTGCTGGGGGTTTTCTGAAGGAATCTGTGAGTGCGTAGGCAGGAGGTTTGAGTAGGATTCACAGGAGGAAAGCAACTACAAAGGTTTCTTCATCACGATAACAAGTGAGAATGTTCTCAAGTGGAAGTACAGTCAAGATGGGGAGCAGAGGTTAAAAGTAAGCTGTTAGCTCTTGGTGTAGAGAGCAGTCAGCAGCAGAATCCTGCAACGGAGACCTGCTGGCCTTGTCTTCACTGCTCACTCCCTTTTTACCACATCTTTATAACAAATACATTGAAGTGAGGCTGGCTGAGTGTTGGCCTTTGCTGGTGACCTTCTTGTGGGAACCAGCTGAAGGAGACTAGACAATAAAATAGAGCAGACAAATGGATGTGGAGTGATGTATGGGAGAGGCAAGGATGTAATCCTGACTCTGCTTGTACAGCGAAGGTCTCCGTGTTCCTTTCTGCTGCTAAATGAAATTTTGGGCTATGATTGACCTAAGCAAGTGTCTCTCTACAAGGCAACCTGTTCCTAACAGTAGAACTGCACAAATATCACTGTGCTCCTGTGTATATCTGTAGCACGTTTGTCCTGAACACCGTCTCCTTCCTCTCCTCTCATCTCCAGATACAAACAGCAGAAGCTGATAAGGAGGTTTAAAGGTTTGGGTCCTTAATGGACTTTTCCTTTCGTGAACCTGCATTAAATGCAGAGAGAGCATCATTTTGGGGCTGAGGGCTTCGGGACACTGGAGACTTTCTCTAAATCACTGTCATCTGCAGAGGGGTCCATAGGGGAGTGTACCCCATGTGGCCGTTGTACAGTCTGTCTGTCCACCACGTCTACAATACTGGAGCCTCATTCAGTGCTGGGTATTTGAGTTCAACCATTTTTGCTTCTAAAGCCTCAGGTTTGTGTGTGAACCCTGAGAAGGTCAGAGGTGGCTCCTGAACCTCTTACCCAGGTTCCCTCTCCCATCAACCTCAAGCAGAGCCTGTTATCCATGGCCTCTTTCCAGTGGCTCGTGCTCTGTGCTCAAGCAGTGGCACATGCTGGAGATGGTGTTTCTTTGATGTGCGATGCTCACCCAGCAGTGTCCTCCTGTGCTGTGTGGTGACAAATATTCACAGAACAGTCACCCAGGTGCTTTCCCAGTGCAGAAGTTGAGGGTGTCTAGTGCCTGAGTTCTTGGTCCATCTTCAGTCCTGGAGTTGCTGTGACAAAGCAGAGATTTGTGATGTCTCAGCATCGTTTTGTTCCATCCTTTTTAAGTGCTTCTGCTTGCAGCTCTCTGTCCAGGGAGGTGTTTTATCACATGATGACTACTTCTGAGAAAGTTTTTTGCTGAACAGCACTTTTAGCCATGCACAGCCTTCCTGGGCTCCCCCTGGGAGATGGAGTCATCTTCCAGCTGGATTATGGTCCATCTCCACAAAGGATTACATTTCCTGGAGGCAGCCTAGCTGTGCTTGGCCTTAGACGTTCTCCACAGCACTCCGGCTGGGATGGAGACCAAGCGGCTGCCCTATGAGAAGAGAATTGCAGAGAACGGCTGGTTTCCTTCACAGATGTCCTGTCTCATCCCTTGACTCTGCTTACACAGCGGGACTTTCTGAGCCTAGGCCTTGCAGCTAGAGCTGTGTGGCTTGGCATGGTTGGGGAGGCCAGAGCCGGGTCAGGAAACCACGTGAGACTTCACTAAATGCTTTGGAGTCAGACGACTCAAAGGAGCAAAACAGGCTCTGCCCTTGCTGCCTGGGGATGTTGCCTGCAGGAAGCTCATGCAGTTGCTTGAACAAACCCAACCACAACCCTTTGTGGCTCCAGCTTCTGGGGAAGCACTGTCCCTTGTGTGGGCTTGGCGTCCAAGTTCACACGGGGTGAGAGTGCCTGTGCCGTGTTGCAAAGCATCCAGGAGTGTCCCTGCTTGCTGTCTGTCCTCTGCTGAGCAGCCCTGTGGGGCAGTAGATGAAGCTATGTAGAAGGTTGCTTATCTGCTCTCTCTCTTCTAGGCTTACCTGGAGTCCTTCTACAAGTTCTGCAAGGTGCTGGGAGGTACCACGGCAGATGCCATGTGCCCGATCCTGGAGGTGGGTCTGGAAACCCCCATAACTGGGTGGTATTACAGTGATACTACTCTGTGCTCAGGCCCAGCTTGCCTGGCAGCTTTAAGGGTGCTTGAGATATTCTTCAGCATCCCCACACACACTCTACCTGATCACTGGGCAGGGAAGCACTGCCTGCACATGGTGTTGGACAGGCTTGCTTCACCAGTCCTGATCTTCATGGAGTCATGGACAGGTTTGGGTGGGAAGGGACCTTTAAAGCTCATCTAATCCAAACCCCCCAGAGGGAGCAGGGACATCTGCAACTAGAGCAGGTTGCTCAGAGCCTCGGCCACCCTCACCTGCAATGGTTCCAGGGATGAGGCATTGACCACCTCTCTGGGCAACCTGGGCTATCTCAGCCTGGCTTCCCAGCAGAGGGCTTCCAGCCCTCCGAGCCTTGCTGTGGCCTCCTCTGGCCCTGCTCCAACAGGTCCATGTCTCACCTGTGCTGAGGACTCCAGAGCTGGGCACAGTACTCCAAACCTTGCCAGGTGATGACACATCTGTTGCCTTTGTGGCATCTTCTCACATGGACAGTGATCAGGAGAAGAAGCAGAGCTGTTCAGTGCATGGCTTGTCTCCATGCCAAGGCTGTGAGATGTGTAGGGCTCAGGGGCAGTAAGTAAGAGAGACTCCTTGACCTGGGCAGAGTTCTGCTCAGTGATTTGGCCATTTCCTCCCCTGACAGCTCCTCAGGCATCAGCTACTGGGCATACCAGGAGCCTGCACATGCAGCCTGAGCTGTGTGTCCCAGAGGCGCTTGCTCATGTCACCCTCTGCCCTGTTCAGAGCAGTGTTGGTACCTACTGGCCTCTGGCAAAGGTGATGCCTCCCAAGCTGAACCTCTCAACCTCTCTTCTCCTGCAGTTTGAAGCTGACCGCAGGGCCTTCATTATCACCATCAACTCGTTTGGGACCGAGCTGTCCAAGGAGGATCGAGCCAAGCTGTTCCCACACTGTGGCAAGCTCTACCCCGAGGGCCTGGCTCAGCTGGCCAGAGCAGATGACTACGAACAAGTCAAAAACGTTGCTGACTACTACCCTGTGAGTGCCTGGGGCTGTGGGCCCTGGGGAGTGGTGCAAGGACCTGCTCTGGATCAGAGCTTCTCGGGGATCTGGGGGAACTTGGTGCCTATCTTCTGGTGCTCCTGTTGGTCCTGTGCGCTGCTTGGCCAGGATAGAGTTGGCTTGTCCTTGCACTGGAGGAGGTGGGAAGACCAGGCATACCTTGTGCGCCCTGTCCTCCCCACCACACCATGGAGGTATTGGTGTGGCAGCAATGGTAGTCTCTCTGTGGCTGATTGGGGGTGGAAGGGTGTCTTCATCAAGAAGCTATGTGCCACGTCTCCAGCTCTGGTGGGTTGCTCTGAGCTCTGGTTCAGTGGCAGGGGAGATGCTGACCTGGGGAGGACACATTTGGATGTGTCTGGGTTCCTTCAGCTGCTCTCGTGCATGGCTGGGGACCCGTTTGGGGTTGGAGAGATCAGTGTCCCCTCTCTGAAGCAGCCAGGGCATGTGCCAGTGTTGGTGGGCACGGGGGCCTGGCCCAAATGCTCCAGTCTGCCATGGAGGGGTCTGGTCTGTACGTGGTGCATCCTCTCTGTAGGCTTCAAGAGCTGCATGTTTAAGAGGTGTGGTGGGATCTGTTTGAACCAGCTCACAGATGGAAATGAGAGGAAGGGATGGGCAGTGCAGCCTCAGCAGCATCCCATTGCTGATGTTCATACATGCACAGGGTGGACTCTTGGCTTCTCTGTGTCCTCTGCTGACCTGACATGGTGGCTGGGGTGTCCATTTGATGCACGGGGACCCCCAAACACTGCTGAGCTTGGAGGGCTTTGGGTATAACCTCTTGTAACGTCTTCCTGCAGGAGTACAAGCTGCTGTTTGAAGGGGCTGGCAGCAACCCTGGAGACAAGACCCTTGAAGACAGGTTCTTTGAGCATGAGGTGAGTGAACCCCCAGATGCTCCTCAGCATGTGTCTACCACTTGCAGAGCTCAGGGTAGCAGCCAATTGTTGGCTGCTCTGTCAGTAGGGCTGTAGGTGAAGAGTTTGGGTGAAGGAAGAGGATGGGAGAAGGAATTTCCAGTGAGGGACTGGGGGCCCAGTGTGGTGCTCGGTCCACGTCCTCACCCAGACAGATTAGAGCAGTGTGGGAGGCAAGATGGGGCTGCTGGCGGATGTTCGCTCCTTCAGTAGCAAAACCAGAGTGTAATTATGTGAGAAAGGAGGATTTTCACACTACCTGGGGGTATAAATATTGCCCCTTTGGAGTGTCAGCCTGTCCTGAAGGTCAGAGCTGCCCCAGGACCTAGAGAGATGCAGATCAGGGAGCCTGTGCTGAGCCTGTGGGGAAGTCGGGGCACCTCCCAAGCTGCTCCATGCTTGCCTTGACCAGCTCCTCCTATCTGAGGTGGACAAGTGACATGTCCCCCTCTGGGCTTTCCCCAGGTGAAGCTCAACAAGCTGGCCTTCCTCAACCAGTTCCACTTTGGAGTCTTCTACGCCTTCGTGAAGCTGAAGGAGCAGGAGTGCCGCAACATCGTGTGGATCGCGGAGTGCATCGCCCAGCGGCACAGGGCCAAGATCGACAACTACATTCCCATCTTCTAACCTCCCTCTGCTCCTGGAGTCCGGAGGGACCCCTCTCTACCCCCACGAGTTCTCCCTTGCCCAGACTCCAGGGAGGTCCCATCTGTGGAACTGGCTCAGATGAGGACCCTGTACAGTCGCTAGTTAACTTATTTGCGAGCTGAAGCTTGAGTTGTGTGTGCTGTGAGGGGTCCGGGGTCCCAGGCTCGGCCCTGCGTGGCAGGAGGGCCACCTCCTCTTGTCTAGCTGCTCGTCCCCGTGTTGCTGTACTCATCTGCTGTGTGCTTAGTGCTCCTAGAGCAAGCACCACCCGGGGGATTGCTGCCCAGTGCTGCAGAGGAGCACACCAGGGCAGGGGGTCCCCCCTCCCAGTCGGTGTCGTTCCCGTGCGGTGTCGTTTGCCTGTGCTGTGTAGCGTAGCCTGTGCTGCTGTGATCCCTGCATCCCCCTGTCACTAAACCTGGCCTGGGAGAGGCTGAGCAGCCCTGGCTGGGACTGGGATGGAGCCTGTGGGGAGGTGAGAGCAGAGCCAGAGGGCTGGTGGAGCACGTTCCTCCCCACGCCACCAGTGTTTGCACCTTCCTGGTGCCTCAGAAGCTGCTTTCCTCACTCTCACTCCTGCCTTAGAGCTTGGAAGGGCTCTATACGCTGGCTGAGCTCCTTCCTTCCCTGAAGACCCACTACTTGGAGCTTAGGTCTGAGTTTTGTACCATGCAAGAGCCAGGGGCTCCTTTTGGCTCTGGGGATGGTGCTGAACCCCTGCACTGCCCCAGGGCAGTCCCCCAGGCTGGCACGGCCTCCTCCCCTGTGCCAGGGATCCAGGCTCTCTGCCATGGAACTGTATGGGCACAGAGCAGCCCAGGGTCACCCTGAAGCATGCAGAGGGCAGCTGCTGGTGGAGATGTCTCATGTCCTGCCCAAGCTGTGGATAGGGGGCAGGAGCCCTGCTCCTCTGGCTCCTGGACAGCTCCTTTTTGCACTCGAGGTCTGGGAGCTGCCCTGTGGCAGTGGAGAACCTTCACTGGTAGGAAACACATGCTGCTGGGAGGGATGAATGGAGAGCAGCTCCTCCCCAGCTCGTGCTGTGGTCACCCCTGCGATGCTTGTTACCCCTTGATCCTATCCTCTCGACACTAATAAATACCTGCCTCCTGCACCAGGCTCTCCCTGCTTACTTGGGCACCTTTTTCCACCTCCCTAAGAGGACTGTCCATCTGCTATAGGGCCCCTTACCCAAGGAACGTGGTATCTGTGGTAGCAAAGCCTGGTGTGGCTCCTGCATGGCTTGGGACACTTGTTTTACCACAGGCAGCGTAGTTGCACCACACCTTGGGGCTGTGGGTGCTGAGCTGATGGGTGCCCAGGGGGTGCAGCCCTCGCTGTGTGTTTATGGCTTGTCTCCCCTTTCCTCCTCACCCCAGCAGGGTCACGGAGTGGGAGCAAAGCAAATCAAACCAAATCAAAGCCTTTGGGTTTTGGTGGGGACCAAACCGTAGCTCCTCCTGCCCCCCAGGCCAGGCTCCTGCCACGGTGCTCCGTCATGACCCAGCTCAGCTCAGCCTCCACCGCAGAAGGAGACTGCCAGAGCCCGGCGGCGTATCAAGAACAGATTTATTTAAAAAGTGACAATCACGTAGTTCATCTGGTGAGGAGCTTGGTGGCCTCGGCCCCGGCCCCCCGTGCTCACCGGGAGCACGTGGAGTGTGAGGAGTGGCAGGGGTGAGGGAGATGGAGGCAGCTCCCAGAGCAGTGAGGAAAGTGTCAGGGAGCTGAGGAACACAGCAGGTCCAGCCCAGCCCAGGGTGCAGAGCTGCTGAGTCAGGCAGGGCCGGTCCCCTCGGAGGACGCACGGGTAGAAAAAAAATACAAAAACTCATGGTCTCTAGAAAAAATGTTGATTCTTGCACGATATAAAATAGATCTGCCTGATTTGGAAAAGCAAATTGGTTTTGATCGTCTGGTGCTGAGGGTTCCCCCATGGTGCCCACGCCTCGGGGGGGCCAGGGGAGGGCTGGCTCCCACCCCATGGGCCGAGGTCAGGCCTTCTTGGCATCATCATGGTGCTCTCGCCGCAGCGCCCGGGGCAGCTTGGGGTTGATGAAGAATCCTTTCAAGAACAAGTCTCGGACAAAATAGGGCAAGTAGCGGTGTATGAAATACATGAGCCCAAGGCCCTGCCCTGGGTAGTAGCGCACGGCTGGGTTGGCAGCCAGGAGCCCATCCGTGATGCTGTTCACCACCGCGCTCAGGTCCTCCACTGCCACCTTCATGAACTGGATGAACTGGCGGTTGATCTCCTCCACATAGTCCTCGCCGTAGGCCTGCAGCAGCTCCCGGGGCAGGCTGGCCACCAGCCGCTGCTTCTGCAGGTTCCAGAAGGCAGGGTTGCACGTCGTCCCTGCAAGGACATGGCCCCCCCCCAAACCCTTGAGATGTGTGGCCCCCTTCATCCAGCCCCCCTGGCATTGGGTAGGCTGTAGACCCCTGTCCCCTCACAGGAAAGTCCTGCTGAAATCCTTACCATGGGACCACCATGATGGCTCTTGGTAGCCTGAACCAGAGATCTCAAAACCTGCTTGCAATGGGGACATAAATGTTGCCATGCTAGTTTGGCCAGCCCTGGTGGCAGAGTATCATAGACTCATGGAATGGTTTAGGTGGGAAGGGACCTTTGAAGCTCATCTTACGCAACGCCCCTGCAGGGAGCAGGGACATCTGCAACTAGAGCAGGTTGCTCAGAGCCCTGGCCAACCTCCCCTGCAATGGTTCCAGGGATGGGGCAGCCACCACCTCTCTGGGCAACCTAGGACAGGCTCTCACCACCCTCAGGGTGAAGAACTTCCTAATTTCTAGTCTAAATCTCTTTGGCAGGGCTTGCTCCTGACCATGCCTCTCACCAGCCAGAGCCCAAAACCCACAGTATGGACACCATCCCCAGGGAAGTGTCTGGGGCTGCTCCTACCCTTGCTCCATCTCCTGCCTCCCTGGGGTACCTGGCCCAGGTGGGCACCCATGGACACTCTTACCTGTTTTGTAGTAGCCAGGCAGGATGAGGCTGACTTTGACGCCCCAGGGCTGGAGCTCACTGCGGAAGGTGTCCATGAGCAGGCTGAGTGCTGCCTTCGAGGCCCCGTAGGCTGCCAGGCAGGGGAAGGGCAGGTCACCTGGTGGGAGCAGAAGGATAAGTGACCAGGCTTGGGCAGCTGCCTGCACAGGCAGGGGTAGGTAGGGACCAGGAGGACACACAGGGCTGCGCTCCCAGTCCCTGCTCTGGGCTTTGGTTTTGTTCTGCTACGAAAATGACTGGAGTTGGCTTCAAATTTTTAGTGGGGAAAAGGAAAGTGGGAGGGCAGAGGAAGCTGGTTTTGTATCCTTGGCCATCCAAGGCTTGGGGTTGTCATCCCTGAGGGATGGGGTTGCCCACGCTGCCTGTCCCCGGCATGCACATAAAGCTCCGTGGCTGCCAGTGATGCCACCAGCTCAATTAGTGTGCCCAGCACCAGTTTGATGCCACTGGCTGGTGAAGCAGAGGTGGCCTGGTTGGCTGGGGTGGTAGGAGCCGTGCTGGACCACAGGGAAGCTCAACCCACACCCGGGCTGGAGGCTCCAGGGATCTGCTCACCCGCAGGGCTGCTGACGGTGACAATGCGGCCGCCAGCAGAGCGGAGCAGGGGCAGCAGCCCCTTGGTGAGCTCCAGCGAGCCGAAGAAGTTCACCTCCATGCAGGTGCGGAACTTGCCCAGCGGTGACAGCTCGGCGTCGGCGATGGTGTCGTTGAAGCCCGCGTTGTTCACCAGGCCCCAGAGCCCTGCAGGGATGGGATGCTCAAGATGGTGACCCCAATGGAGGACCCACCAACCCTGGGAATGCCAGCGGCTCCCCAGCTCATGGTGGTCTTGCAGGAGAATTGCAGGGCTGCCAGTCCAGGTGCCCACAGGGATGCAACCCATGGTGGGGGGGGGCACATGGAGGCTTGGCACTGCCACGCTTGGCTGCAAACGGAGGTCCTGGGGACACCGAGGGCTCCTACCTGTGCTGTTGGTGTGGGCCTGGATGTGCTGCAGGACACGCTGGATGTCCTCTGGCTTGGTCAGGTCCATCTGCAGCAGCGTCAGCCTTGGCGAGCAGCTCCTGCGCAGCTCCTGGGCACCAGGACCCTCGGGGTCCAGCACGCTGGCGAACACCCGAAAGCCCATGGCATCCAAGTGCTGTGCTGTTGCCTGCCCAAAGCCTGAGTCACAGCCTGCCAGGGCCAAGAGGAGACCTTCAGGGGCTGGTGACGGCTGCTGGCTGACTGTCCCCAGCCCCCAGGGACCATCCCCAGGGACCAAACCCCCACCCCCTTGTTGGTCCCCTCCTCAGGAGGGATCATCGCCCCACTCCAGCTCCTGAACCACCGGGGACGTGACCTTGCCACGGGGCATTTGCAGGTCATGGAGCTGCTGTTTTCTCTCTACCACACCTGCAGGAGGAAGAAAACACTCCCTTATCTGCAACCCCATCGAGCTCCTCTCCGATGCAAGGCGCAGGTAAAACCGCGGGCACAACACGGCACCGGGATGGCCCAGAGCTCTGCAGTGACATGGGGTGGGAGCCATCAACCCCCAAAATAGCCTCCAAAACCTCCACTAGGCACCGTTCAGAGCTGGCACAAAGCTCTGTGGGAGACGTTGAAATGCTTTTCGCCTCCCAAAAATGGTAGCCAAGAGGCACAGCAGCCCCCTGAGAGGATCAAAAAGGGGGAGGAAAAAAATAGAGGGGTCTCAGTCTGCTCCTACCACACCACGTCCTTCAAGGGAGCACCCACCTGGGTTGTCCCACCCTGGAGAGCACTGGGTGCTGCCATGCTCCATTCCAGCCCCACTCCCTGCATGCCAGCTGGAGCAGGGGCCACCGTTACCCACAAAGTTCCCAGCAGGGTGGCTGGGGGACAGCCTGGGCAGGAGCTGGGTGTCGGGGCGGAGGAGCCGGGATGCAAACAAACAGCAGCAACAAGGTACAGGCTGTTCCCGGGGCCGATGGCAGCGCTGATAGCTCGTGGGGAGCCTGTGCCGCTGCCGCCACTGCCCAGGCACATTAACCATTAACTGGGGAGCACTGCAGGGGCAGCCCCGTGGCACTGGCATCCTCCTGCCTGGCACCCATGGGTGCTCCTCAGGACAGCCCTGAGAAAGGGCCACATCCAGCACCTAGAGCCATCATGGGATGGGCACAGTGGTGACCCTGGGCATTGCTACCCACTCCAGGGACCTTCCTGAGACCCCAGCACCATCAGCCCCAGGGCGGGTGCAGGGACTGGCTGCCCCACTCCCACACTCCCAGGTTGGGATGGGGGGTGCTCCTAGCTCCAGCTCTTGGGATGCCAGCAAAATCATCCTCAACTTGGCATCCACGGGCGGGTCCCCAGCTCAGCTTGACTACTGCTATGCCAGAAACCCCTAAGAAAGGCTCTGGCCAGAGCGGTAACACGCCCTGGAGGTGCTCAGCTGGTGGAAGGGGCTGCAGGGTCCCCCTTTCCCACCCAGCACCATCACCCCAGCATTACTCCCCAGTGCCACAGGGGACACCGAGGGCGCTGCTGGCATGGCACAACCAGCCTCTCCCACCCTGGGAATGGGTCACGCTGCCAGCAAGACATCAAGATAAGGTGCCTCTTTTTGCCTTTCCCAGCAGCACAGGAGAAAACAGCAATAAAGATAAGCTTGAAAAAAGAAAAGTGCTCACGGCAACGGCCTCACCACACCACAGCCAGCACCATGCCGGGATGCGGTTACCTGCACTCCCCCCTCAGCTGGCAAGAAAAGCTTCCAGGCCAACCACAAAGCTCCCTGGCACCTTTCAAGCCTCAAAACACTGGGAAATAGCCCCCCAAAAACCCAAGAGAAACAGGTTTGCTGGCAACCCTGGCAAGGCAGGAGCAAACACGGCCGCGTGCTGGCTGAGCCAGGCAGGGTTTGTTTTGCCTTAGAGGAGCGGGGCGGTCGGAGGGTTTGTTTCGGAAGTTTTAATTTATTCACACACACACAAAAAAAACACCCAACCTCCAGGGAGGCTGGCGGGAGGCCCGGGGCCAGAAGGGCGAGGATGCTCTGGTGTTATTTAAGGTCTCCGGCACTGCTCGGCTTCCCATCCATTGCGCTCAGGCATGGCCAAGAGCATGGGGAGGGGACAATGAAACCCCCCCCAGGACCATCCTAAGAGGTGGCCCCAAAGCATGGCAGCTGGCCCAGGGCCACGCTCACTCCCTGTGGCTACCAGCACATGAGCTGCTGGCCATGCCGCCGGCTCAGCCTCGCTGGGAGCGCTGGAGCCGGGCAGTCTGCGTGGCCCTGGCCAGGCTGGTGCTGGGCTGGCTGCCCGCCGAGGATGCTGCATCACGAGGAGACGTCGGCCCCAGCTCCCCCCTGCCCTGGCTCCCTGCCTGTCAACCCTGCCGGTGGGAAGGACCTTGGATGGAGGAGGGTGGGTGGCTTGAAGTCCCTGTTGCCTCCACACCATCACATCCCCTCATCGCATCGGGCCCAGGGCCAGCAACCACAAGCTTGTGCTGCAGCAGGAGCAGAGCCCAAACCCAGGTTGCAAAAGCCAGCAGAGCTCCACAGGCTTGGAAAGCAGGAGCAAACCCGCTCCGCAAGCCGGCTGGAGTTGGGAGCAAGACCCCAGGGATTGTGCAGAAGCTCCAGCCAATACTGTGGTTGCCCCAGGAGCCACGCCAGGCTCCACTGGGAATTTTGGCACAAGGAGCTCCAGCTTTACCTATCTTGAGCAAGCAAAAAAGCTTTGGCCTCTGGCATCGCCGTCGGAGAGCCCTCCCACCCACTCAGGGAGGGTGAAGAGGACCAACCATGTGCCCACCACCTGGAGATGCCCTTCGTTGGTGCCAGCAAAGTCACTGAGCTCACACTTCCTCGCTGCTGGGAGCCAGGCTGGGCTCACAAGGTCCCAGATTGGCACGGTCCCATCTCTTCCGGGTGAGTCAGGCGCTGGCTTTTTGCTGTCTCAGGTGTTTGCAGGTGTCCTGCAGCCAGCACCAAGGCTGCCAGGCACGGCCACGTGCTCAAAATCAATGCTGCCGTTTGCCGAGCAGAGCAGAGATGGGTGATAACATGGCTGCCACCCGGGAGCTGCCAAAGCACGGCCACCCCCTCTCCCACTCCTGGCACCCTGCGTGATGGAGGGCTGGTGGCATGGGGTCCACCATGCTCACCATGATGTGATGCAGGAGTGGCTTCCCCCCTGAGCCACAAATCCTCATCCCTGAGCCCTGGGATGCCTGGGCTGGGCATCCTCATCCTCAAACCTATTCAGCCTGGAGAAAAGAAGGCTCTGGGAAAACCTCACTACAGCCTTCCAGTACTTAAAGGAGGCCTACAAGAAAGCTAGGGAGGGACTTTTCACAAGGACTTGTAGTGATAGGATGAGGGGGAATGGGTTCAAACTGGAAGAGGGCAGATTTAGATTAGAAATTAGGAGGAAATTCTTCCCTTTGAGAGTGGTGAGACACTGGCCCAGGTTGCCCAGGGAAGCTGTGGATGACACAACATCCACAAGACCAGGTTGGACGGGGCTTTGAGCAACCTGGTCTAGTGGGAGGTGTCCCTGCCATGGCAGGGAGATTGGGACTAGATGATCTTTAAGGTCCCTTCCAACCCAAACCAGTCTATGATTCTAAGCCACACACAGTAGGTGAGGACCAGCATAACCCTGCAAAACCTCAGCACTCAGACACACAGCTCAGCTGGAGAAACTCCACATGGCTGCAAAGCTGCCCAGAGCCTGGTGGGTGCCTGGGCACAGCAGGAGCTCCCCAGGAGCTCCTCACTTCATGGCCACCCCAGTCTGGGACCCTGGAGAGGGGCTGCCCCAGGACTGAGCATCTCTCTGATGGACCAGCTCCCCTGGGCCAGCCCTGGCAGAGGCATCCATGGCAAGGCTGGGTGGCTGCAGAGCATCCTTTGAGGATTCTCCATGATGCTCAAGGTCAGCTGGGTCAGACCCCCACAGCAGCATCCCTCCCTTGCCAGCCCTACAAGCCATCACCCAGGTACCACGTGTGACTCCACAGCCCTGCCACTGCTCCTGAAATCCCAGGACATCAACACCATGGGATTTTTGGGCCACGTGTCCCAAGACACCTTGCCAAGATGGAGCTGTCACCACTGTCCCCAGCCTCCCAGCCCTGGGCCAAAGGACACCGTCAGCCGGAGGGGAGTCGGGCGCCGAGGCCCTGAGGATTAACACGCCGAGCTGCTTGTTTCCATAGGCTCAGGCTCAAATCCTGCCCGGGATGCCAAGCTAAACATGGCTGACATTTTGCTCGGAGGTGTTGCCTCCTGGCCCCGGCAGGATCCACCACTGCCACCTCAGACCCAGCTCCTCCGGCCGGCAAAGCTCAGCCGGGACCCATCCTGGCTCAGCCGCTTGGGGCCAGTCAGACCAGCTCTGTCCTGGGAGCTCCATCCCTGGGGAAGGAGAATTCCAGGGTAAGGTGGCATCAGAGGGGATGTGGCACTCCAAAAGGGACCCAGGGAGGGGGTCCCTGCCTGGGGCAGGACGGAGCACCCAGCAATAGCCAACGTGGGCAGGGCCCTGCGGCCAACACCTCCCGGATGCCACACACGTTTGGAGCGAGCGAGGAGCGATAAAGGGGTGATGTCAGCCCCAGGCGAGAGGGAACAAATTCTTGGCAGGGCGCTGGGCAGGGAGGGGATGGCAGGAGCACCTGTGCCCATGGCAGCTGAGCCACCACGGACACCCTGCCAGCCCCCGAGGTCCTGCTGGGGGAGCGGAGATGGGCAGGGGCACCAGCAGCCCCCACCCAACCCCACTGCAGCTGGTGGCATCTCCAACAGGAACTGCTCCCCAGTCAGGGGCTCAAGCATGGACAACCCCCCTCACCCCCCTCTCCAAGCAGCCCCCACACCTGGGTGGCAGGAGACAGCAGCAGACCTAGTGATGCTACTGCTGGTCCTCAGCACCTGGTTTCAGCCACCAGCCTCATTAAATTCAATTAAACCCAAGGAGATGCCTTCAGGGTTGACCCAAATCCCATCCCCAAATCCTTGGTGAGGGGGCAACACACAAGCTCCCCACCCAAGCAGACTGGGTGGGCATCCCTGCAAAGCCTCAGCCTCCTTCCCCAGGCAGGACCAGAGCCAAGGGGGGCACACACTGCTCTCCACTTCCCGGGGACCCTCTGCATGGCACAGCCAGCACCAGCAGCCAGAGGGGGATTACCAGCCCCAGGGTGCTGCCAGCCTCCACAGCCCGGGATGAAGCCCACATCCACACCCCTCCCACAGGTCTATGGGGTGGGGGGGCCAGGCAGCCGCCCAGGTAGGACCCAAGGGTGCGATGGGTCAGGGCAGGGATGAGGCAGCCCCTCAGGAAGGGCAGAAGGCAGAGCTGTGGATGCCCATCACCATGGGGCCGGGGAGGGGGTACGGGGGGGACCCAGCCCCCTCCCCATGCCGGGGACAAGGGCCAGATGGCGTGAATTACAACGGATTAGCTGAATGCTTCTGCAGCCTCACACACCATCACCTCTGCTCAGGAAGACATCACTCACCCAATGCAACAAAGAGAAGGGGGAAAATCTGATTTTCTGCCTAGACAACCCTGAGCAGCCGGGCAGGGCTGACGAGGAGCCCCGGGGCTCCTGAATTAAAGCCTATTTCTCAGGAGCAGGTGCCAGCTCCAGCGCATCACTACTGGGGACCCAACAGGGCAAGAGCAGCCACAAGATAAATCAGTGCTGGAGGCCATAGCTGGCACTGTCACTAAAGGCCACCCAGACACCTTATCCCCCTCCAGCCCTAAAGCTGTGGGCAGCAGGTGTTGCTCGCAAACAAAGCCAGGAGCTTGTTACCCATGGACCTGGTGCAGTCACAATGCAATCAACCCAATCAGGACAGCAATGAGCCCAACTACCTTCACCTGCACCAGACCAGTGCCTGTGAGGTGCTCAAGGAGGTCAGCATCTATCCATGAACTTGCAGTCAGCCTCAGCACAGGCCTGAAGCTCTTGGGAGGGCAGCTTGGCCTCCAGATCCACTAAGCTCAGCCTAAGGGCTTGCAAAAGCACCAGAGACTTCCTCAGATGCAGGAGCACAGGACAGCCCAGGAGATAACCCAGCAGGGCAGAGATGCTGCTGCTGCTGAGGACCAACCCAAGGTTCACAAGCAGGTGGGTGGAGGAAGTGCCTCTCCTCCCAGCAACGCTTCAGGGTTTCGCAGAAAAAGGGTGCAGGGAATTTCCTAGAAGCAGCCACTCGCCACGTCCTGGGGCTGGACGGCACCTTCCAGCAGCCACCATCTCCACCAAGGGGAGATCTTCTCTCTCACAGTCAAGGATTTGAGCTTCCCATGGGAAGGGATGAGCAGGAGAAGATGGCAGCACGGACATCACCTGGGACAGGGCACAGCCCGCTCCTCAGAGCTAATCTGGGATGGATGGATGGGACATTCCCTTGAGAAGAGGAAGTTGTGAAGAGCTGCAACGATAACCGGGTTAATCATCACCCTCAGAGGGAACACAGCGATCTGGGAACACGGAGCCATCCATCAGCAGGAGCTGTCGTGGGGAAGGACACGCATGGCCCAGGGACAGCTCGGCCAGATTGGGGCCAATGCTGGTGGCACGTCTGTCTGGGCTCCTGGAGGGGGAGACGCTGGCTGGGAGCCAGGCTGGGAAGCTGGAAAGCTCCTCCAGGCACAGCAACTGAAGATGCTACTGAGGAACAAGGTGGTGGCAACAAAGCCATGGCTGGGGCACCTGCTGGGAGCATCCCTGGGCTGCTAAAGGGCTCCCAGCAGGCTGGAAAAGCCAACCAAGCCTCATTTCCATCCCTCACATGTGATAACACATTAGGCCCCAGGAGCCTGTGAGGAGAGGCAGAAGGTCATGCCTAAGGCCTTGCTACAGGCAGGGCTAAGCCATCCACAAGCAGCAGAAAGGAAGGCCAGCTCTTCTATGTGGACCACCATGAGCCATCACCACCCCAGGACACCTCAGGGATGGTATTTCTAGTGAGGACAGCAAAGCATCACAGCCACCACAGAACCAGGAGAACATCTGGCCATGCAGGTCAGGTCAGCAATGAAAGAGCCTTGAACTATCACCCAGGACAGAGTCCTACTCCACCTGCCACATCATAGAGGTGGGCAATCACAGGGACAAAGCCAGGCTGGGGCAGTGCCACCAAAGCAGTCCCTCCAGTGGGACTGGAGTCACCATGGGATGGTTGCACATCCTAGGTTGGAGCTTGTCCCTACCTGGTAACTGGGACACTGGAGAGGAGCAAGCATTGGTCACCACGTCTTTGGACATGGTCAGGAGAAGTAGATATGCATGGTGTGATGCTTATGCCAAATTGGAGTATTGTCACTGGAGTGGAGAAACTGCATTGGGGGGGGATCACAGATCTGCTCAAGGGCATGTCTGGTGGAAGCTGAGACCCAACATGAGAAGAAACCACCAGAAGAAACAGAGAAAGGCTTGAAAGAAGATGCCAGGCATTCAAAGCATCCACAGATGCAGATGTCTCCTCCAGGACCTCAACTCCCCAGCCCATCCCTCCTCTCCATCCTGGGAGAGCACCCACCATCTGGTTCCTGAGGGTCAACCACCCAGCAAGAGGCTGCACCACTGCAAAGCCTGTAAAGCCCCAAACTGCTTTTCAAGATTACAGCCTTAGAGCCCACAAATCCCAGGACAGCACCATGTGTGATGGGAAAACCAGCTCCCAATGGGGAAGGTGATAAAGCTCAGGGGCTGGCAACTCTCCTGGGGAGAGGAGGCAGAAGAGATTGGAAGGATGCACAGAAGAACATGGATTGGAGATGGTGGATGTACAGGAGTCAGGGGGACCAGAGGAGGAAGTAACAAGCATGTGCTGGGCAAGGTTAAAGAAAAAAAACTACACCTATAGCAACACATTGAAAGCATGAAGGCAACAGTTTGGGGCATTTCCCACCTCATAAGCTTCACAGCACCTCAGATCTGAGATTGCAGGAGGGATGTTGGGAGGTGAAGAGGTATCAAAGCCCTGCACGGGTCAGCTGGGCAAGCAGATGTTCCTAGCACTGAAAGAAGACTATGGGGAGAAGGCAAATGCTTGCCCAAGCTTGAAGATCCCCCTAAACCCATCCTGCTCAAGCCAAACCCTTGCTGGACAAGCCCACCACCCCTGTGAGAGAAGCAGCATGGCTCTTCTCTCCCCAGAGCCTGGCTTGAGAAGAGATGGACTCGACAGTGGGTTGAGACCTCACCCCAGCCTCACTGGACTGGAGGGCAGCAGACACCAACGCTTCTCCTCCTGGAACATCCTCTCCCATCTGACAATCTCATTTCTGCAGGGCAGCCTCCGCTCCCATGTCCTCACATAACCCTGGGTGTCCCGCAGCCCAGCGTGGGCTCCTCCACCAGCTCGGCTCTCCCGTGGTGAGCAGCTCCAAGGAGCTTTTCCTCCCCCTTCACTGAAACCGCAGCAAAACCCAGAACTAGAGAGTTAAAAGTTGCCTTTTGTTTGTTTTTTCTTTTTTTCAAATAGGCAAAGGAGTGCTTGTGCACCAGGGTTGGAGTTCGGGTGTTTGGTTTTGGTCCTGTCCCCACTCTCTGCTTGGAGGAGCAGTTGTCTCTGCTGTTAATTTTTAATAGATCCTGGAAAGCTCAGTGCAATTCCAAGGAATGAGGTGATTTTCAGCCTGGGGAAGACCCTGGGTGTCTTGGAGCTAGCTCACCAGCTCCAGCAGCTGCTTGTGGAGAGCTAAAGTGTCCTTGCATGAAGCTGCTGGAAGGCTCAGCATCAAAGACAGACTACCAGGTGCTGGTGCCCACCCCAAAGCCAATAAGAAGCCCCAAAGTCTGGACCTTCAACATCTCTCAATCACCCAGTTTAGCTGGAAAACAGGTCTAACGTCAAGTCCAGATGGGAGCTGTGCTGCTCTTTCTCCAAGGAAAGTGATTTACCTTTGTGGAGAACCCCAACATCTGGACTGAATCACTCCATCCCACCACTCACCAGATGCTTCAGCATCTGTCAGGTCCACAGGAAACACTGAAGCTCCACTCGACTACGATCAAGTTGCAAAACCTCTGCTAACCTTGAACACGATCTGAAGCTCTGACCCATTTCAGGTCGTTAATGGGCCGTGCGACTGTAACAAGAGCCTCACCAGGAAAACCATGTTCGTTTCCCCTGCAGCAAGGAAGGAGGAGAAGAGAGAGGAGAACACGGCGGGGCTGGGTCTCAAACAGCTCACAAAGGGGTCTGTAGGTGCCTCCTGGCTTTGTAGGCTACACCAAAGAGGAGCAAGGATGTAGGAGATCCAAATTACCTCCCCCAGGCAGCAGTCCTATGGCTTTGGGTTATTTCAGAGCTGTGTGACTCAGGTGTGACTTTCACATGCTTCACAGCAGAACCCTGCTATGCTCATGGCCACCCCTCCACCACCTCCAGACACCAAACCCAGTTGTACTGAGCGGTTTCCATGGTCTCTCTGAATTTCACAGGCATCCACACTAAAAGACCACAGGGACCAAAAGATGAACCAGGCTCACGCCAAACCCAGATCAAAAACAAACCTTGCATGAATCGACCAAGTCATGGCAGGTCCTCACTACCCTCCAAGGCTGCTCTCTGATGTCAGCCCTACCCAGAAGCTGGAGCACTCTTTGCATTGATTCCCAATAGGAAGGAGATGGGGGATACTCAGAGCTCCTGGTGAACCACCCACCATCAGCACCCTGAGGTGCCCTGGCCACACACCAGTGGTGAGGGATGCCATTTATTGTCTACCCCACAGCTTGCCAGTGCTGGATCACCCTTGGTGCAGGCAGCTGCCCATACTCTGCCTGCCCACACCACAGGCATGCTGGGGTCCCTGCAGACCATAGACCCTTCTTGGAAGCAGATTGGGGCTCATGGGCAGGCTCAGGACAGCATGTTGAGGGCAGAGATGGCTGCTGCCTCCCTCCCAACCCCAGGCAGGAGCAGCTGATCTCCTCTCCCCTCCTCAGCCCACCCCAGCTCCCAGGGCTGACCTCTCCCAGGCCAGCTGCACAGGAGGGCATTCTCCTCCCCACTGCAAACAGCTGTGACCTCCCCTCCCAAAGCAGCATTAACACTTTCCTCCCCCCTGCCCCCAGCCAGGCTGCGTAAGTCGGAGCCACGGTCCTGGAGAAGCTGGACCATTGGGATGCAGAGCAAGAGCCTCAAGGTCACAGCACCACAGGGACTAGTGGCCACCTATGTGGCTAGCCCAAGGGATGCACCATGGGAGAACACAGCATTCCCTGCAGCAGGCAGGAACAGGCAGCTGCCCAGCCCTGCTCCAGCCAAGCCCCAACACCTGCAACAGATGGGAAACACCACGACTTCCCAGTCCCCACCACCGCAGGGTCAGCAGCTCTGCTCTGCAGCAGCTCCACAGCTGCTCTGCTGCTTTCCCACCGAGCTGCACAGCTGGGTTTCCTCCAACCCCTCCCAGAAACCACCTTTTGATCAGCCAGTGATGTCCAGACCAGTACATGGGGCTGGAGCATCACATGCAGAGCTCAACTTGGGGGTCTTTCCCAAAAGGTCTGGGGGAGTGGGCAGCTGGAGGAGCTGGAACACTTCAACCAGGAGGTACAACCACACTGCAGCCACATTCCCTAGCTCCAGGGAAGTGTCAAACCTGTGCAACTCCCTGCTACAGGATTAAGCCAGCAGCCAAGTGTATATATAAGAGAGGTACTGGGATGAAGGTTGGACTTGATGATCCTAAAAGTATTTTCCAACCTAAGTGATTCTATGATTTTAAGAAGAAACGATACCCTTGGGGCTGGGACCTGGTGATGCTCCACAACAGTCAAGAGGGGACCAGCAGGGTCCAGCACAACACCCAGTGTGGCAGATGCCCTGTCCCCAGCCGCACACACCTTCACAGATGCCCAGCACTCCCAGGCACTCAATTCCACACTTCTCCCTGTGCCATGTTTTATTTCCTATGGGCAAGAGGAGGAGGAAGGCCAGGCTGCCTTCCTCCCAGAGCTCCCTCCTACCCTGATCCTCCCTGGCTGCTCTCACAGGAGACACCAGCAGCCACTCAATACCCAGCTGCCAGGAGGCGTCTGGATTAATCCACCAAAGAATCAGGCTAATTACTAAAGCAAACAGCCCAGCGAGGGATGTCCTCCCAGGCAGAGCAGCCCTCCCATCTGCCCCTTGGCAGGAGCCTGCACCACAGGCTGCACCTCCAACAGGTAGAACCACCGAGTCTTTGCAGCCGAGAGCAAACACGCCAAGGCCGCCGAGGTGTCACCTCACCGAGCGGGGCAAGAACATGCTGTTCCAGCCACTGACTCACTAATTATATAGGCAATGCCACCCAGCCAGGGCTGGCTCGACCCGGCGTGCCACAGGGCACCTGCGAGCACACGGCTGTCAGACTTGTCCTCCCCAGGCAGCCCTGCCCTGCCATGGCTTTGACCTTCACTCAGTTGAATCATTCATTCATCCCCTGCTTTGCTCCTTCAAGTTTCTTCCTCTGGAGAGGCCTCATTCTGCTTCCCACTGATGCTGCGAAGCCCTGAGTGGGATGGGGGCTCTTGCCTCTCCTTCTAAAAGCATCACAAAACCAAATTTTTGAGGAAGTGCTCAAACCTGCTTCTCCAGCCTGGGGGTCTCCAAGCCCAGCCCAGATGTTCCCACGAGGATGCAGACTCCCACCCTTGGGAGCACCACCAAGGTCATGCCCTCAGGTTTCCCTCACCTCCATCACCCTCCTGGCACACCTATGGCAACAACCACCCTGGCTCGAGTGCTTCCTCCTCATTGTCTCACCTGTTGGCCCCAGTCACCTTCATCATCCTCCCATCCCACTGCCAGAAGGAAGGACATGGGAAAGCACTTGCATACCAAGATATCCTAAAGAGATTCAGCCATGGAGGCAGAGCTGTGTGTAGTCTGGGCTGGGAGAACATCCCATCCCCTCCAGAGCCACCTTCCCCATGGAGGAGCTCCATACACAAAGAGGAGGTGGGCAGCAGCTGAGCAGCACTTCCCAGGGATGCTCCCATAAGAGAGGGAACAGCCTGGTTTGCCCCCAGCAGATCCCAGGACAGAGCTCTGGATGAAGCATCAGCCCTGGGTAAGCAGCTCTGCTGCAGCCTCTGGAGATGCTACGAGAAGCTTTCTAAGAACAAGCATGGCTCCAGAGGGGAGGAGAGGACAACACTTGGGCCAGCCAAGGTGCTCCCAAATCAGCTGCCCGGCTCCGCGCCAAGTTCCACCACGTGTCCCATCCAACCTCTCGCCTTCCAGAGGCAGCAGCTCCCAGCATCGTGCCGCAACCAGCGGTCAACCTCCAGCCCTGGACCTAAGGAGCTGCTGGCAGGGACCAACGTGAATTCAGGGCAAGGGTGAGAGCAGGTACAACCTGGCTTGGAGGTGGAGAAGAAGAAGGGATGGGCAGCCAAGCTGGCGGCCCAAGGGAGGGCACCCAGGCGAGCTGGTGGCCCTACAGGACATCACCCAGGTGAGCTGGTGGCCCCACGGGACATCACCCAGTCAGGACCTCGCTGGCAGCTCCGTCCCGGTACCCACGGGACTCCCCATTCCCCGCTGACCCCGACCCCGCAGCCGGGGCCGTCGAGGCGTCGAGGCCGCCGGTGCCTCGGCACTCACCTGTGACCAGGACGGCTCTGCCCGCCACCGGCAGCAGCCTGCGGGGCGATGCCCGCCAGAGCAGCAGGCAGGCGGCGGCGGCGGCCAGGGCCAGCCCCAGGGGCAGCGGCAGGCAGGCGCGGCACAGGCTCTGCAGCCCGGCCAGCGCGGCCAGGGGCAGCAGCAGCCCCCGG
>VYZX01026427.1:0-34065 GCA_013401335.1 Brachypteracias leptosomus
AAACCTTAAACCACAACAGACTCTTATGCCAGCCAGAGTTTAAAAGCGCTCAGTTTATGGCAACAAACTGAAAATGGCTGGCAGCTGAGTTCAATGCATGCAGAAATAAGGTGGTTTATTCTTCCTCCAGGCACAGAAGAGAGGCTTTTTCCAGTCAAACATTGTCCACAGAAGGTATGAAGCAGAGCAGATTTCATCAGCTCCAGCCCACAGAGACTGCCCTTCCTAGGATGTAAAACATCGTTTTGTACCACATAAATCAGCATTTTGCTCTGTGGGTTAGGACACCTGTCTGCCATGTACTCAACTGGGCTGCTACAGGAACTGTCAGTAACAACATGCCACCTAACTTGCTCTTCCAGGGAACTCAGTTCCCCCATTTGAAACACCGGAATTAGTCATCATTACCTTATTAACCCACTCTTCCATGATGTAGTATGCAAGTACATTTTTAACTATCATTGTAGTGTTTCATGGCATTTATTCCACCGAAAGGCAAAGGGTCAATATCTGTTTCAAAGGCAAGTGCAAGTGGGGGTAGAATATGCCTCCTCTATCCATGCATGGTGAAGTCAGCTGCTGTGCTCTGGAACTGGGCCTGGGGTTGGGCAGAGGGAAGTGAATCCTCTGTCCCATTTATAGGGTACAGGAAGGGCAGATCCAGCCCCTCTGGGAACAGACACGAGCAGGGTGCTTGTCTTCCGACATGGCTCTGCCAGTGCTAGAGACAGACGGGCCAAGAGACTGCAGTAGACTCTCCAGTTATTCACTAGAGAGATTTGCCCAGTTTCCCACCCGCGTCCTGCTTGTGTCCTGAGAAGTGTGAGAATTTGATTTCCTGGCTGTTTCCTATCTGGCTCCCAACCTGAGGGGGTGAATCACAGCAGCCAGACTTGCCCTGAGCTGATCACTGATCACCAACAGCGTGTCCATGAAGCAGGATGGCCCCTTCACGCTACCTCCTAACATCCCTCAGATTTCAGGCTGATATAGCCTCTGCCTTTTTGCTCACATGGTCAGGAAACTTGCAGAGGACAATCCAAAGCACCCAGGTGCTCTGAATTAGGTAGGCTTGTTGCTGCATACTAGGGTGCGTTGGCTCATACAAGTTGCGTACCTACACCTAAATAAATCGGAGAAACTGTTTCACATCAAAAAGACTACCCATTTTGTCTGACATGGCCTCCTCATCACTGTCCCCCCAACCACTACTTGCTCCTAGAGCTGTGTATCCACTTAGATATACAGGCTTTCAATTGTGGGTTGTGTAGTGTTTTTTTTCTTTTTAATTTAAATTTGCTTTTGAGAAAGAACGAGATGAGCTCCAAGTACCAGAATGTGATAGCTCTGGAATATTACACAGCATTAATCTCAGCAGTGAGTGGGAGCAAGACACTGAGGGATGCACAGCCTGAGAAAATTGGGGAGGCTCAATAAGTAGCAGGAGCAGATAAAAGCAGACAGCTTGGGAAGATTTTTGGAAGAGAAGTATCAGTATAAAGAAGGCAGACAGGAGAGAGACAACCCAGGCCACTTCCAGTGCAGACCATCCAGTGAGTGCCAGCAGCTCAGTGCTGCTGGATGTGGAATTGTTTTATGGGTTTCTCTCATTTCCAGGCTCTTGGAAAACTATTGTCTAGTGCCTGACCTAACAGGAAGTGCAACTGCTCAACACAAGGAGCACATCCAAGAAAAAAAACAAAAGCAAAAAAATTAAATTCAGAGGTTGGCTTTTCCTATTTTTAGCTTGTCTGCAATTTATCCAGAGATGCATGCACCTTATTTTGGAAGATTTAGGAAGCAGACGGTGTTGCCAGTTCTTGCAGTATAAAAAGTCAAATGTGCTGCATTTCTTGTGACAGATGATGAGCTGCAAAAGATACCTAAATAGGCAGCATCCTTAAGGGAGGCTGGCTTTAGACAGTTGCATTAAAGATTTCTCCAGTAAAAGCTGAAGCACTTGCCTCTCTAATGTTGAAGAGAGCCACACAGAGAGAGGGATAGGGAGGGACAGAGGCCCAACACATGAGTGCTTCTGCGGCCAGGGTCATAGATTGTGTAACTGCTCAGAAATTAATGAGTTGGGCTGCAGCTGTATAGGTGTTTTGCATTCTAAACCCTCCTATAAGAGAGAGGTTGCACTCTTATCATTTCCAGAGATCCCTATAGGTCTAGTGGGATTTGGGAGCAGGAGTCTTGTCACTGAGGGTTTGCTTGTGTTACAGGCAGGCAAGGTAAAAACATTGCCCACAGCCAGCTCCCTTCCCAACCCCCGTTCTCTCGCCTGACTCATTGACGAGCTGCAGCCTGAGCTTCTCAAAGAGCAATCCTGAAGCTGTCACTGGGCTCTCACCTCTATTTAAGGTCCAGCCCCCCGGAAGGGGAACAGTGCTTTAATCCCAATCTGTGGTTGCCTTGGCTCTCCTCTGTGACTTATTATGCAGACATGAAGAATTTGATTTTGTTTTCCTCTGAACCACTGTGGCTCACTGACTCTGAGTTGCTCATGATGGAGAGCTAAAACTGTCCCTCACCAAACACAGCTATGTCTGATGCACATCAAAGGCTCCTCTTTCTTCTAGCTGCATTTACTGCTAAGGGCTTGTGAGCTCCCAAGTACATTTTCTTTTTCCTGGTCAAACCAGGAATCTGTCCGATGTGCCATTCCCTCATGCAAGCTCTGGAAACATTAGGGTCCTAGATGTAAAGTTGCACCAGAAGGTCATAGCCAAGGGATTTGTGCCGCATTCAGCCAGGAGGTTATTGTCTGCTATACTCAGGCACTAATTGCTGACAAGACTGTGTGTATGTAACACATCTTGTTTCTAATCATATAAACAAGCATTATTCTGGCCTTCGGACTGGCAGACAAAATGTGATTAAAATTCAGTGAATTTTCTCCTCTCCCTGGTAGTGAGCATTCCCGTCGAGCCAAAGAAGGCAGCTGCCCAGCCAGGGCTGTGGCCTGAGCCATAGCCTGGACAATACATTCTGCAAAGAAAGATGCCAACCCTCCAGGACCTGCCTGTTTCCTTGGAAGGTCTGCGGAGGCTGTTGCTCTCAGGACCCCGCTGCATCACTTCAGCAAGGGAAAGACAGTGCTGCCCCACAATGGACAAAAGGAATGTGATATCCTGAGGTCTCTCAGCATCAGATTCCCAACTTCAAGAGAGGACAGGATGAAAAAGAGGCAGATATGTCTCTACTGATCCTGCCTGCAGTCTCTTGAAATTCCTTAAGTCTATCCATCAAGGTTACTGTTGATCACCTGTGGGGCCAAGGAGGAATTGCTCAGCTCCCAGTGCAGACCTTAACATGGGGGAGTTTTTTTTCTTTGTTATTCCCATCCTCCTGTGATGCAGAGGAGTGTGGCATGAGCAAGGTACGGTATGTGGAGAGGCTGGGTGGTGCTCCCAGCAGTATGCCTGATAGTACTGGTGGGCTTTCAGTGATGTGCGGGAGGAATTGTATTTTCCAGTCTAGGCTAATGGAAATCACAGCACAGCCTTTTTCCTCACTCTTTTCCTTCCTTCCTCCCTTCCTCCTTCTCTCAGGTTGGGGGGTTTTCTTTACTTCCTGTGGTTACCTGCGAATTGCCATGAACAAGTACCAGGCTGCCACAAAGGACCTGAATATGGGCAAGGCCCATGGGGCTCCCCTGATGCTTCCTATATGCAATGTGGTTTTGACTTTCACCAGCCTTCTGTAGACTTGGGAAGTGAGGCATGGATGCCCCTGTATCCCCTTGCTGGTCTCTTAGTTGGTCTCAGCCAGTCAAGGGGTCCAAGCTCATATCCTGGATGGGTGCTAATTTATGCAGGAGGGCTTGCTCCTTTGGCAGATGTTCTGCATTTCACTACATCAGAGACTAAGCTGTCAGCAGAGAGGGCAACATGCATATTCAGTGTCTCCTTTAATGTCAGCCATTGCAGAAAGCATCTGCCACTCAGCAGTAGCTGTTTGAAATGCTGAGCAGCTATTGGTAACACACCTCAGCACGCTCTGTGCAAGTAGGGCAGCTCCCTTGCACACCTCCTGAATTTATTAGAAGGGTTGAATACTCTGATCTCTGCTCTTGGAGACTTTTCACTAGCAAGCTAGATGGTGAATCTACAGTCCATCCGGTATGGCACACTCGTACCGTACAGGGCTAATGAAATTGAAGCTTTTCTTCTAGAAGGTGGCTTAATGCACTTCTTGCAAGTTCCTTGCTCAGTAATTGCCAGTAAGCCTCTTCCCACAGCCAGCACTCTGCAGCGAGCACATGGGGGGGTTAGCCTGGTTACTGTCCATTAGCTCCCTCAGGTAGCTGTCCACAGACATGCAAAGGTGATCAAAGGCAATTGTTGGTGGCTTCCATCTTACCTCATAAAGCTTCTAGTTAGTGCTGAGAAAACAGTAAATACCTAGCGTGTAAGAGCCTGAGTGCTCTGCTAATAGCAGTGGAATGGGACTTTGTGTATGTGCAAGAAATAATTGATATAGTTGAAGTAGCGTATTTGTGAATTTTTTTCATTTACTCATAATGCCTGACTTGCAATTTCACCTTTACCAAGTGCTGGAGGCCTGTGGTGTCTGGAGTAAATGGCACTAAGGAGCCTGGATCATATAGTCAATATATAAATCTAGATGCTGGTGGCATCTCATGAGTGAAGGCTTTCTCAGTTTTGATGAAGAAGAATAACTGGAATAATTGTGATGTTGCTCTTTTGGGCCATTCCAGACTTGAGCATATCAGAAAGTACCAGGAGACAGTTACTGAAACCATTGTAACATGGCCTTCATCCAGTGTGCCAGTGTTGCTGAGGCTTTCAGCTAAGACCTAGGCAAAAGCTGAGCTGTTTATTCCTGCCTGTGATTACATTCACTCGTGGGTATTTTATTCCTCAGGTCTAGAAGGTTGAAAAGCTTCACTGTCTCACACTGGTTTCTTTAGAATGCTGACTAGTTATTGTGCTGCTCGAGATTGTCAGGCTTGCTCTTCCAAGGCAGGGGTCAGCCAGCAGCCAAGCTGTGCAAACCAAGCAGCACATAGACACGTCTTGTAGAACATCATTTAAGATAAGCATATGTATAGAGTGACACCCAAAGAAGTCATTCCCAACAGCAGGGTCAGCTTGCATTAATCAGTATTCCTGGAGCAGTGCCTCACTGCAGGTTCACTATGTGGGACAGCTTTGCTCCACACTGCTTTTCAGCTCTGATGGTAGAGAAGGTGTCCAAACTTCAGCTGTCGCATCAGTAAAAGGACTGTAAGAGCTTTGTTTCTAAGGGACGGCCTCAGCATGAGTTTTCTTTATGATGCTGTGCATCTGACACAGTGATTTGTACAGAGCAGTAACAGCCACAAATCATCACCTGCAGCTACCAGTAGGTTGCAACATTCCAGCAGCTTTCCCACCTCTGGCTGTGGAGCAGGGAGCTGGTGGAGCTGAGTGAGGTGGCTTGGCTTAGCAGGTACCTGCCTTCCTTTAGGGACACAAATGAAGCCTCAGCCAAGAGTTTGGTGTCATTTCCATGCTGGGCCAATGGGTGAGGGTTACCATTGGCTGTACCCAGCATTAACTTGTGAAATCTCTCAAGTCTGTTTTGCTCCAGGCAGACTGTGAACCTCAGTGCCATTGCCTCTGCCCACCCAGGGTTTAGGGTTTAGTTAACCAATCCCCATCTCCCTCAGATGGTAATCTGGAGCTAACGCAGGCACCAGTGGTGCCACCCAGCTGAAGGCACTAGGAGCACTGATCAAATGTAGGTGCCCACTAGGGAAGCAACCTGCACTTCCAGGGATTAGCAGGTTCAAAGCACTAAAAATCCCGGAGCATCTCCTGGTCAGATGGGAAGTTTGTGTGTCACATAAATTGAGCATCGCACACAGCCAGAGGTGCTCAGGCTGGGGCTTAGACACCTGATACCAACCCCTAAAGTTTCAGCACTGCTTTGCCGCAGTTCCCTCAGGCTTGGGGTGCAAATATGCCCACACCATGCTAACACAGGACACCAGCACAGCAGTAACAGCATACAGGCGTGGCTGCAGTGACCTTTGTAAGCCCTGCTGGAGACTCTAGCCAGGCTACAATAGCCTTGAAATTACAGCCTCCACCTAGTCAACAGGATAGTTCAGGTCTTGTCTAATCTGGGCTGGGAGTGTTTGGATCCACAGCTTCTACAGCATAGAGGTACGTAGTCAATCAGCAGGGTAAGGAGGGGAATTAAGGAGAAAGTACCTCCCTTTTGAAGCTAGCTGTCCTGCGAGGAGGAAGCCAGGGTTCAAAAAGCCTACCCAGTGTACAGAGGCCCTCACCAGCAGCCTAGTGAGTGAAGCTTGGAGAGTGCACAGTCTCTGACTTGCAGAATACGTATGCTCTTTCCTTTTTTGTAAAGTCAGTGACTAAGATAAAGCTCTAAAACTCACAGTCGCTGATACCATGATAACATTTCTGCAAAAGATTCAAAAAACCTGAATTTTACTATATGAGGAAAACTGGCAATTTTAGAACCATCCAATATAACTCTGATGCTGGCTAAAGCAAAGCTTATTGCAGAACCAAGCTGAACCTGAATGCTGCAGCTCTGGCCATAGCACCACACAATATAATTTTTCCTGCCTCTCTTGAGAGCGATTTAACCACCCCCACTTCATGTAGGCTGCAGCTGCCGCTGAGCCTGAGCGTCTCAGGCCGACCGAGCTGCTCTCTGGAGGATGCTTTCTTCTAGGAATCAGGACACAAAAGCTGTTGGAGCGTATTGTTCAGCATCTCCCAGTGAAATGGGAAATTGAGGACAGAGAGCAGGATGAAGGCAGCACTTGTCACTGATCCAAGTTGCCCTTTGCACAGAAGAGCTGTAAACATCAGAGGCTGAAGCATCAGAACATGAGAAGATCATTGATATACTCGTAGTGGGAAGTAGAATAAAAAGGAGGCAGAATCTACGTCTGCTTTTGAATTGCTTACAAAAAAGCTAACGTGCACTTCCTCCAAGATGGTGGAAAGTCCAGCTTTCCTGGAGCATGCCTCAGTCCTCAGGAGCACTTGTTAGCTGTCTTATGACTGTCCACACTAAATTAGTGGGAACGGACTTGAGCTGACACTAAATATTTCTGAAAAGGTATTGTCTCACCTTTGATTAAAGCCTTTCAGGCATTCGGCTGCTGGGTGGGCAAGTGCATTTGGTGCCACATTTCCCAAATAGAGTGAGGCTATTTGGGCAAAGTCCCTGCTTGCCATGTGTTCGTATAGCTACAATCCAGGGCTGTCTTGTTGCTGTTAGATCTCTGGGTGTTACCACAGCACAGGCTTGTTGGGCAAGCTTGTTGTGTCACCTGAAGAACACCTCTGGCGTAGGCAAGCTTGGCACAGGTCCCTTCTCTTTCAAACAAGAGTAAGATCCATTGGTGGCCTTGCTCTCTAAATGTAGCTAAGACTACATCCCAAATACTGCAATATATCACACCCAGAGAAAATCCTATTAGAAATGTCTGTGAAGGCTGGATGCTGACAAAGCTAGCTCATGAGCACTGCTAGACTGCTGTGACTGTCAGCTCCCTATGGGCCCGAGCCCTATGCTACTATTGGCCTAATTTGGGCCTAGAGCAAGAGAATGATTAAAAAAACTGCAATCCACAATATGCAGCACTGAATGTTTGGTGGTGATAATAGCCAAGAATCACAAATTAAGTCCATTTTGGGTCCACAAAAGGAAATAGTTGTGTAATAGCATCACTTCCTATTCAAATTCTCTACAGACAGAGAATCAAGGTCTAAGATAAGAATCACAGGGTGAGGCTGATACAAGCTGAGGTATGTTGGCCATAAGAGCTGTTTTGAGTCTTCTCAGTTGTGACCTATATGATCTGTGCCTCCTTTCCTCCGGCACTTCCAACAAGACTGGGAGCGATGTGTCTAGGCTCCTGTTAGACACCAACTTACAAATTCTGGTGGTATATTTGTAAGCTGCA
This sequence comes from Brachypteracias leptosomus, assembly GCA_013401335.1. Taxonomy (NCBI): domain Eukaryota; kingdom Metazoa; phylum Chordata; class Aves; order Coraciiformes; family Brachypteraciidae; genus Brachypteracias; species Brachypteracias leptosomus. The sequence continues at coordinate 7,958 of VYZX01026427.1, forward strand.
GTGAGCAAAGTCCACGTTATTTCTGAATGAGAACATCCACATAAGCATGTAGTATATTTTCATCTTACAGATTATCAGCATCACAGTTGTAATGAAGGTAACTTTCCTGATCATCTCTATTACCGCCCAGTCTCCATTTTTCAAACTATAGTGTAAGAAGAGACATCAGCAGCATAATACCTCAGGCTATTATTCACAGCAAAGGCATCTCAGCTGGGAACAGAAACCTACCATGCTCTTTCCTATTGTGTTTCTTAGGGCAAGTGTGGTGTTCTGCAGCCAGGACGGGAAAACTACTTTGTGAGTACATGTGGGTGAGACCCAGCTGGGAACTGCCAGACCAACTAACCTGCACTCTGCCACCCTACTTCAGCCTTCTTTTTGATGAAAACAGTGAGGGAAACAACAGTGCAGGTTCTCAAGAGGCATAATCCAACCTACCTAATTGTTGGGTCTTTCTGAAAGGGGCTCACATCACCTCCCCAATTTCACTGCCTTCTCTGCAGGCAAAAAAAACAACCCCAAAAGTAAAGGCTACGAGCACAGTGAGCTGGTGTGACTCATCCTGTAGCCTCACATTCACCAGACGTAACACAACAGGAGCAAAGCAAATGCAGAGACAAGGTCTCCTGTTCAACAGGGATCAGGCATAAGATGAAGTTGCAGCAAAACCTGGCATCAGAAACATATTTTGGTTAACTCTTCCAGTTGCTGAAGCTCAGCCTTGCAGTACATGGTCCTTCAGGTGAAGCCTCTAACCCAAAACAGATGAGGAAGAATATGCCAGAGTCCTCTGCCAGTAGAAGATAGAAAGTGTACAAAGGTTTGTTTGCATCTGCTGGTGGGCCCTCTCTGGGGCTTTCCATAAGCCAGAGGAGCCTGTGCCTACTCCCTTTTTTATTTTTAATCCCTTAGATGCCAATGCTGGATGACTCAGCACACATCATGAAGCAACTGTTTGCATGTGTGTTGTGATTTACTGCTTCATGCAGTGCTGCTACTCCTGTCCAGGAGGCTGGGGTGGTGGGCTCCAGGAGCACTGCCCTGGAAACCTGACTTCTTGCAAGCTGGCCACCAGCATGGGGAAGAATCAGAGAAGCAGGGCCATAGCATCAAGCAAGAGAGATTTATTCTGGAAGAACAAATGGGGGAAGATTTTAGCCTAAGGGTATGTAGATCTTGTGCCAGTGAAGGCAGTTGCTGGGTGCTTTGGTCATAGGACCTGCCCTGCAGGTTGCAGTGTTCCTGTTCCAGCACCCAGGAGTTCATCACCTTGAATGCTTGCTTGCAAGATTAAAAAGAAGAAATAAAGAAAAACCCACAACTTTCTGGAATGGACCTTAAATAAAAAATCGTTCAGTCAGAAGATAGCTTTTTTTCTGGAGTAAAACAGCAATTTTTGCAAGACAGTTGAAAGAGAAGCAACTTGTTATGTTTTATGGCCTCTGTTGCCCCCTCCAGTCCTACATTAGTAGTCGGTGCTGTTTGGAAAACAACAACCCTGAGGAAATCTGAGCTAATAATAATGTCTCAGGCTCATTATTTGATATACATCTGACACACATTGGAAGTGAAAACTAGGGTCAGAATTTCCTTTTCTGGTGCCGCCAGCTTTCTATTGGAAAAGCAAAGCCTGTTTATAGGGAAGACTGCTTTATAGGAGTTGAAGTGAACTCACAGAGGAACTTCAAGTCCTATCAAAACTTTGTGCCACTAAGTGTAAGATGCACCTGCAGCCTGGCTTTCTGGGACCCATGAGCTGTGCATGCATGTGTGTAGAAAAATATTACTCTTAAAAAAGTCCATTTTTCTCTTTAGTGGCAAGCCTGAGGCCACACGTGCTGGTCAGATGTTTCTTCCTGGGCTGTACCAACTGGGAGGTGCCCCAGCTTCACCATCCTCACAGAGGAGGGGGGGCTCAGCTATAGAAACAAACAGAGAAACACTGATCCCACACCTTTTTAAAGCCACATCACTGTGGTAATAATCCACAAATATTATCATTACCTTATTATGTCTTCTGATTATTTTTTTCCAGCCAGATAGATGGTGTGCCTTCAGTAATTTCATACTGAAGAGTGTCACTTTCATGGGGAGGCACTTCTAGAGGCAGAGAGGGGGCCAAGAGCTAGCCATGTTACTCCAGTGCGGATCAGGGGAACAGGCTGTAGGGATTTGTACCTGGATGATGAAGAGAACAGAGGTGCCTGCCTCATATAAGGACACAAAAGAAAATAATTCAGCACAATGACGTGTTTCATCAACCCCTTAGTGTCCAAAATAAGTTTTTACACTAACTGAGTGTAAAATAAGTTTTCCAAGTGAAGGCATATTTAGAAAGACAAAAGTCCTCTCCTTCCTACCTCTGGGAGCCTTGCTGTGTGCTCCTGCATCCAAAAAAAGATTGCATCCATCAGCCGTTGTACTCTGAAAATGTCCAAGGAAAAATTACAGTATAGTGGTGTCCAGTGCTTGTCCATCCCATGACTGGGTATGTAACAGGAACCAGACAGAAGTGGTTCCATCTCATCTAAGGATTTAGAAATTAAAAGGTACAGTTTTCTCTCTTTGAAATAATAATTAGGAAGATTAGGCACTTGTCTAAGACAAGTGATACTTTAGACTGTGAACTGGAAGGATCAGGTGATCAAGGTGGTGGCAACCAACACATCAGGACCATGCCTCCCTGAAATAAAGAAGAATGAAGTCTGGCCAACACCCACCCCACATGCACTCTTCTTCCCCAAAAAGTTTGAGGCTGCATTTCTTTCTGATTCTCTATAGGTTTAACTTCACTGTCCCATCTCTTCAAGGCCACTTGCTGGGTCTGCAAGTTTGAGAGACTCCCATCACATTTCACATTATCAGCGATGAGAACCACACAGGCCAAAAGCTGAATATTCTCTATTTTCCCTATTGTTGATGAGTAGAAGTCTTGCCAGCTATTATTTTGTGATAACACAGATGCACGAGGAAGTGCAACATGTTTCAGCATAGCCCGCTAGTGGGATCAGAGAAGTTAGTTTGGAGATTATAAGGTTAAATAGATGAAACGTTGGAGAAGTGTACTTGCTAAAAGCATATTTTATCATACAAGGTTTTTAACTTGGTGCTAGAGGAGAGAGAGGATGATTGCCCGATTGATGGTTAAGAAAAATGTCATTTTAACTGACAACTGAACAAACAAAGAATTAGCAAGGTAAATCTGGAACTCCAATATATCCAGGCTTATACTATCATTCCAGAGTAGAACAGTCTACTCAGGAAAAAACAGATTTTCAGGGGAAATTATAGCATTTTTAAAAATAGCTTTTGATGTTTAAAATGCATATAATTAATGACAAAAGTTTTCAAAGATACAGCTAGATTAGTTCTGCTTGGACTGGTGCTCTTGTTCCTGTGATTCTCTATCAATTGTGAAAGCAAAAAAAAAAAGAAATTAAATAATTCATGGAGTTATCTGCACCAAAATTAGAGATGAACTTTAACCAATTACTGGAATGGTAAGTTTTCTTATTGTAAGAAAGTCTGACACTGCGGAGTCAGACCTTTTGTCATGTGCAACAGAGATTTTTGTTACATTCTATCACGTGCTCAATACACCAAATGTTAACTGTTTTGAAAAGCACAAGCAGACTGCAGAGTAAGGGAGGTCTCCTCTGAAACTTGCTCTTCCAGTCTTACAGATGAGAGAAGCGTATTTGATCCCTGTTGAAAGGCTGGAGATCTCAAGCCTGTGTGAGTTGTCATTACAGTGATAGAGTGCTTGGCAATACAGTTTAACAACCATTTTAAATTGGTGCAGGTATGGGCTGCTGTGCAGAGGGCTGAAGTCCAGTCTTCTCTTTGCATGTTAGTGTTTCTACTTACGCAGTAAACCAGATGAAAGAACTACCTGAAGCCTTTACAAGGCTTCTACCCAAAGCTTAGTAAAACCCTGGGGCAAGGAAGGAAGGGGTTGGCTTAGTTTTCAGCTGGATCAGCCCCTGATTGATCTCATCCTTCACAGCTATTATTCCTGACACAGGTTGTGGGAGCAAGAGTGCACATAGATCTGTGTACCCACACAGAGGTTTGGTCAGCCACAAGGTCCAGGAGCAACCCTCGTGTAGATGACACTGACCCATTGGCACCAAGGACAATACTTCCCTGGGGCTGGCTGTTGACACCAGCATTGCTCACTTCAATCCTGTGACGGAGATACCAGAGTGGTCTAAGAGTGGATTGCAGAAGGCAGACCTTTCTGTATATCAACTAAAATAGATACAAAAATATTCTCGGCCTTAGTAGATTTTAGAAAAAAATTAATTACAGACGTAAACCATAGTAATTTTTTTTTTAGTTGAAAACTATGTTTAAACAAGTTTTGCTATTTAATTCATATGTTGCAAGGATTTCCACTTCTGCCTGAAAAGTCCTCAATGTACAGTCTTACAGTGATAATCCATTTTTAAAAACTGGTAGCTGAGGCTATTCCCAGGAGGCAGAAGCTTGTGGATTTACAGTGAAACTGATGCCAGTGTAAGGAATATGAAACAGATATTCAGCTTCACCTGACATACACAACAGTGGTGAAAACTTCTCCACTAATAAAAGATATTACACAATTAGACTGCTAACCTTTCCACTTTGGGAGTTTATCAAAAGAGGCCAGGGCTTTAAATTAAATGAGGAGTATCAAAGATAAATTCTGCTATTACAGAACTCTCATATTCTTCACTTTCATCTGAAGCTCTCTTGAGAAAGGCCACCAGTCTCAGATCTAGGTGCAAACTGCCTTGTTAGAAAAGCTTTGATATTATAATAAATGGTGAATACATATTACGAAGGAGCATGTCTGTGAAAGGTATTACAAATTTAAGTAACTGAACTGTGATAGCAGAAAGGCTCAGGAAGAAATGAATTAAACAAATAAAGGTTTTACAGTTGCTTTTGGTACAGCAGGTACCATGCAGTGGGTGCTAAAAGACATCAGGGCCAGAGCATCTATTATGAGCTAGGACTAAAAAAGACTGAACAGTTGGCAAATAGAAAAGAGGAAAAAAAAAAGCTAAGGACAGTAGGAAGAAAACACGTAAAACAGGTACTTTAAAAGGGAGAGGAAAACTTTGATGTTTTTGCAGTGAACAAGATGACACGATTTCTACTGGCTTTTAAATAGGTTTGAAAACATTACCTATTACAGTCTTTTTGTCCATTTTACAGAGAACATATGGTCTTAAACACCAAGCAGATAAAATTTGGAAGTGACCTCAGCCTAAAAGGCCCATGAAATGCCATTTGGAGATTCTCACTGGAGTGTGCAGAGCCTGTGTCACAGTGGGGATCCTCCATCCTTTTGAGGTGAGTAAGCTCTCTAGTGAATGACAAAGAAAAACATTTGCTGTTATTTTTCTGCATCATCTGCTATCTTGTGCTGAGCACTTTAAAATTGCTTCTTGTGACAAATCAGACAAATACCCAGAAGCACCCAACCTGGAATTCTTCCCAGGCTCCATACGAGCCCAACATTGTAAATGAGCAGACACTAGACTACCCCAAGCTCATGCACCCTGAGTATTTGTCTGCTAAGTATTTGGCCTTTTTACTATGGATATGGCAATAATATGTTAGCAGCCAACTTTTCCTTCCATGGATGCACAATTCAAGAGATGTTGAGAAAGAACTACAAAGACAGAGAAAACTGAAGAACAGTGTGTAAATATTTCATATACTCTTCCCAAGCACTAGCAAGGTATATGTAAATGTCCATGTATTATGTAGAGGCAGAGTAATCTGGCTACATTGAGAGCTGGAGTGGAAGGAATGAAAAGGGAACAGTGAAGATTTGAGGAAATCTGAAATCTAAGATAACAATACCATTGGCAAAGAGTATAGCAGCTTCTTTTCTCTAGACTGGCCTCAGGGCATTTAATTTGGGTGTCACTCATCTCTGAGGCCAGGCAGCCACAGGCCTCACATCATAAAATGTGTTCACAAGCCATCTATTTCCTGTTGGGTTCTTAACCAAGACACAGGAAAGGTTCCATTTAAAAATCATTTTATTATTAACATAATCTTCCCATTTAGCCAAGTGTGGGTCATGTATAAGGAACGTCAGTAAATATTCCATTTGAAGCTTCTTTTTACATATTTCCATTGATAAATAAACTCTGAATTCACGTAAAAAAGTTAAACTTAAATAACTAATATATTTTCTGTAACAGGCATACATTGGTAAAATATAAATATTCTTGTACTCAGCTTTTGCTCTAAATAGAGATAACAGTTAGCCACACATCACAGTTATTAAACAACTGAAAACAAGAACTCAACTGATTTTTCTGGCCTGGACTAAAATAGAGATGGAAACAGAAAATTCACATTTTGACTTTGGGCCAAAAGAGGTTGAGAGGCAGGACGAGAAGAGTTTTATTAACAGCCTTGTTAAAAATAGTCTGCTCTGCCACTGAATTTTAACTTATTCTACATTTGGTACTTGATTCAATTATAATTTTATGTAACACTCAAGTATCACTAACAAAATATGGCACATCATCCATGAACAATATAATGATGTTTCAAAACTACCAGGGCAAAAATGTAGGCGATATGAGTGATTTGGTTCTGGCTAGCCACTCTGTCTTCTCAGGCTAACATTAACATATTGCATCATGTCACTGTTTTGGCCACTTTCCTGCAAAAGACTGGAGTTTGTAACCTGCAACTCTGAAGTTTTTCAAACTAACCAGGTACCAGGCAGCCTGATACACTGGGTCTCCCCACCCAGAAGTCAGACCAAAATTTGATCCAGATGCCCTCTCAAAGGACTCTGGGAATGATGGTAAAAGGGACCACGGGACTGCTAGCTTCAAGCTCCAGCGCCGTCAGGAAGCATTCAGTTGCAGCATCATCATTGCCTTGAGCCTGCAGCACCTCTCCCAGGCCATTCCAAACCTCATGGGCTGTGGAGTTCACCTGGACAGCATCTCTGAGAATCTTCTCTGCCAAGCTATAGCGCCCAAGCTGGTGAAGTATCAGAGCCTGTAAGAAAGCAAATGAAAAATGGTTGAAATTAGCCAGTAGGACTTTCCTGAAACTCAGATGGTATGTCATAACAGTGAAATAAGCATAGGCAGCTCTTGGGTTCCAAGTGTTATAGACTATACAGTTTTATTTACTTTTTTTTAATAAGGAAAAGAAACAACATGAAGCGGGACTGGAGCAGGCTACTTCACACCAACAGGGAGTCAAGTGTCTTTGGACAGGAAACATATATACTGAAATGCAAAACCAGAGTTGAACAACAAAAACTCCACCCACCAAAAATCAGTAAGTAACACAGCTCTTATGGCAAGTTCTCATGTCTGAAGTCCTATGAAGGTGTGTACCCTGAAGTGTTTGTATCCTGCCTGCGCATCTCAACACTCAGCTCATGTCTTACAACACCTGAGATGATAGACAGCACCAGCAGCTCTCAGGGATGGCAGTAACAGAACCGAGTTCAGCCCAATGGGCAACAGCCATGGCATTCGATTCAAGCTGCGGAATAGGAAGTGTGCTGGGACTAACACTGCAACAGTAGTGTATAAAGGTGCAGCAGACAGGTAATTTCCTCAGGAGCTTCCTAGACACAGATTCGTTGTCCTCCTTGTGGGATGGGATCCAATTCAACACCACATGATCCAAGAGGATGTCCAAACCCCCTAGGATATGGGCTGAATGAGGCAGTGGAGATCTCCATCCATCACATTCAGATATGTTCTTATGCCAGAGAAGTTGTGGAACGACCAAATAAAACAGACTTATTCCCAGATTATAATAATCCTAGCAATGTTATGCATTTTTAACTTGTGATTCTGTATTGCAAAAGCATACGGACCACAAATCTTTGTTTTCCAGACACGTGTTCTGATTGCATGCTAACAGATTCTTTGCAACTACTCCCCTCCCGGCCCCCACTCCTTGGACCACAATTTCTCTTGTTTCTCTCCTTACATCTGCCCCTCAAATCCTTCTCAACCTATTAGAAAGTACTGAAATTCCATGCAACCCCTGAATTATCTACCACGTGGTGAGAATTCTGCCCACCAGGCTGACTTTCAGCATGGGCAGACTAACACATTCCTAAAGAGCAACAGAGCAGACCATGCGCTCTCTAGTATTGGCAAGCAAATAAACAAACACAATGAAGGCTAACTTCTATCAGCCCAGCAGATGTTCTCATATAAAGGTGCTAGAGGCCTTTTCTGGTTTTGGACTTTTTTTCAGCTGTCGAGTGAGTCAGCATTTCCAGAGTAAGTTAACAGTTCTTCCAATGCAAAAATCAGATAACTCTCAGGGTTGGTGTTTTTCCCTGCAGGAAAGTGATTGTCAGTGACTGGTTGATATCAGATATGAAACTACAAAAAATAAAGCATGGAGATGGAATATATAAAGGCAATTTGGCTGCATGCACCTAACATTAGTAATATTAAAATGTTTCTAATTTTCAAGACAAGATTCTCTAATTTTCAAAAATCTTCCTTTTTTTCTCTGCGTATTTGTATATTTCACACTAACTAAACATGTGAGTTCTTTGAATATAGATAATACTTTTTCCCCCAATACGCCAGACTATTTTCGCTGCTTGCTAAGGATACAAGCTGTTCTTTTCAAGACCAAAGGAAACAACCAAATTTTGCAGATATAAGCCTGTTGATGGGAACAGAAACACGTTATCACACATCTGCCCTATTCTGTACAGAAAAAGTGTAGCTGAGATTTTCCAGGTGACAGAACCAGAGCAAATACTAGCTGCTTGCCTGCTGTTATACTTTTCTAAGAATACGATCTATTTACCACTATGAAGGAACAGCTCTTGCATGTTTTGAAGGCACAGCTTTTAGAGGGAGAGTTTCCTGAAAGTCAGTTTTTCACTGGTGTCTCAGGATGGGATGGTTTGATAACTCCTGCCTTTGGTAGCAGCACTGGGGCAATGAGCTTTGCTTCCAAAGAACCAATGGAGAGAAAACTGGACTAATTTCACGCAGAGAATCAAAAACACGGTGACATTTGGTCACTATAGCTGTGGGCTGAGCTCGTATTGTCTTTATATTGCTCATCAAGTGATATAGAAAAAGATGATATAATACCCTCTGATTCATTAACTCTCAGAATGATGGTCAGATGTCATATATTGTGAGTGTCCAGTTTGTAGATCTCCTTCCCAGACTCCACTAAAATTCTGAGGCACAGAACATTTCAAATTGCTTGTAGTCCTTGCCTGACTTTGCTCTATTAAGCATTACACTACAGACCACAGGAAGAAGGAGCAGGCAATGCCTATCATGCAGCAGCATCCTTTAGTGACCTCGCACCATCATCCATCCAAGAAAACTGACCTCCAGTTTACCAGCTGTCAGCATATGCTTGCTCTCTGTATGAAACCCTTTAGAACCCCCACGCCCAAACAGAGTACTAAACAGACAAAACCCTAAAAAACTTCAAAACAAAACTCTAAGATTTCCCAGAAATCAATACAAATTCTCGTATTTTCTGTTGTTTCCTAACTGAAAACAAAATCTTGAAGCTACCGGTTCTGGCCTTTACCTACTTAGCAGCAGATGTACAGACAACATTTATCTGCAGAATAATGTTAGGTCTCTTGCTTTATGGCTGAAGATGGGCGTGAACAACACATCAACTCTGCAGAAACACAGAGGGGTACCTAAGTGACATATGGCTCACACCTTCAGACTTGGCATGTCAGTTTAAAACCTAAACAGAATGTCTCTCACTTTACCTTCTTTATAAACAGGTACATAAATTTTTATAAAGATAATTATTGTAGGGATTTTGGAATTGGTATCAGTTAGAAAAACTGCTATATAATCATTTGAGTAAATAATATTTTATATTAGTAGGAAAACACCCATTCTGCCAAAAATGATGAAAACGGTAAGCTCCTAAGGAATTACACAAATTTAAGGCAATCTACTTTTCCATTGCACATTTTAAAATGCTGCAGTACTTGACAAAGGTGTTTAAGTGAACTGTTGGCATCCTGCTACAAGAAAGCAGGATCTTTCCTGCTATTCTATCTCCTTCATGAGCTCTTCCACATGGAAAATCAATAAATTGATGACATTTGCTCCTAACACAGCTATAAAAGCCTCTAATATGTGTGGGCTTCTTCATTTTGCAGCCCAGTACAAATTTTATTTATTACTTTTCCCCATGGTTTCTTTGCTAGGAATGTTGGGGTTCTTTTTTTTAATTTTTTGGCAAAACACTGATCTCCCCTAAGTATGTTAAGGCTTCCAACTTCTGTCTGTTCAGGATGTCTTCGTGTTGTAAACTCTCTATGCAAATCTTATTTTTCTTTTAGCCAGTTCTATATTGTAGAGGTTGATTTTGTAACTCAAAAAACTCCAAGAGAAAACTCTAATCAGAAATGGCACAGACAGAAAGTGAAGGGAATCTCTGAAGAAACAAAGACACTTCTTGGTGCCATCATCACAAGACATGAAAGCGGTGCTTCATGTCTCTGTTTCAATTATATTTATACCAGTCACTTTGAATAATTAACAGCATGCACAGATTTATAGAGTTCAGATGCTCTCTGCTCAAGGAAAAGACAAGAGCCTTCTACAGTGTTCGGGCCATCGTCAGGGCTCAGAGCTGAGAGTAACGGGGTCTTTTTAATTTCAAGACCCTATAGAGGCTGGCTTTCTTAAAAATGGAATTACTGTGTGCTGCCTGTGACAGGGAGGTACTACAGTCACTACAAACAAGGTTCCACACAAGCTTCACATCACAAGAAAACTAAACCCTCTAGAAATTAACAAAAGGGAAAAAAGTGCTTCCAACTTTCCTCTCTGCCACAGGTTATTGTCAAGATCTTACCAACTCCTTCCTCATCTAGTCTGGAGTCACAAAGTCTCTGTCTAGCTTGTCAATGATTTTACAGGTGTTTCCTCCCTTGATCATCACCCTTACACTTCATTCTACACTGCCCCACATACAAAACTGTTATTCTTTGCTTGTTTAGCCAAAGCATCTGTCCAAGCATTATTTTTATAATGCTCAGTAAACAGGGCCCAACCTCCGACTTAAGGCCCTTGGCACTGTTGTCACAACAAAAGTAATTTGTTATGTATTGCTTAATATATCCTAGGTACCTACACAAATACAGCCCAGAAAAATGGCTATTGAGCCTGAATAGACCGAAATTTCTTAATGTACCGTCCAAAGCATTTGGCAGAATAACCTTCATTTATACCTGTCTTGCATGAGTTAAGGAACGGGGATTATATCTATGGGGATTTTATCTTCTGTATCTTGGAGACTGTCTTGGGACTAATCATGTTTAGTGTCTTAATTAATCACACATCACAAGAATTATGAAAGTAATGATACAATTAGATAAGGTAAGTTGAGAGGATACAATATAGAAAGCATCAGGCTGATCATGAGAATGGGGACAGAAATACAGCAGAAGTCAGTAAAACAAAGAGGAAAATAACAGAACAGTAACACAGATGTTCTGCGGCATGCTGGAAGCTTGTCAGTGAAGCAGCCTGGGAGAAGGACTTGGATATATCAGGCAACCACAGGATGACAGTGTGAAAAGGTGTCAGTATACAGGAGAAAAACTCAAGTAACATCAGGAGAAGTTTCCAGTAGAGGAAAAGACAACAGAGGCTCTATCACCTGTGTCATACATAGCTATAGTAGGGTCTCCTCCGTTCAACAAAGGTCATCGAAACTGGAATAGGCATAGAAAAGAACTATTGAGATGATCAATAAAAATCTTAATTTACAAGAGGAGTCTAACAGACTTGGTTTGTTTAACCTAGCAAATCAAAAGTTGAGAGAAGATAAAGTTACCTGCTAAAGAAACAGTAGGGAGAACAGAATTGAGGAAACTATTTTAGTTAGAGAATAATGTTGGTACAAGAATACATGTGTATAAATTGGCCGTAAGTTTACCAAAAAAAGGTGAAGACATTGCTGGCAATTGGAGCAGAGAGCTTTTGGAACAGCCTTGTACTCACAGTATCAGAGTGCAAAACAGTGTTAAGACTAAGTGCTATGAGAAGAGCTTGCATGCTCTGATGGTTATAAGGAATAGACTTAACTACAGGATCCAGGGAGCTTACACTACTTCTGTTCTAATATTGGGTTCTTCCTCAACTGCACTCAGAGGAAAGAGTGACAACATTTTCACAAATTCATAGAATGTTTTAGGCTGGAAGGGACCTCTAGAGGTCATCTTGTCCAACCTCCCTACACAAGTAGGGACACCTNTGCTTATCTATTTCTTCATGCTTACCTAATATTACTACTTGATGCTTCTGTTGTTAAGAACAACTTTCTCTTGATTCCTTGGGCTATACTGAAGAAGCAGGTGCAGAGAAATGTCCAAATAACAAATATAAAGATTAAAAAGCAAAATTATGGTAGGTATCCAATTTATTTCTGGAAAAAGGAAGAAAACTAGTATGACAAAATTAATAGATTCTGAAATCTTCAAATCCATGAGATTTTTTTTTTTTAAAGCAATGAACCAACCAACAAATCTCACACTATATTCACAGTCTTTTGAGCACCGAAAGAAGCATAATAGCATTTTCAAATGCAGGTAAGATGTTTGATCAGCATTCACTTCAACAGGAGCTAAATCCTTATTCCACCTAGGTAACTTCCAGTATGTCATTACATGTAAGTCAGTATCCTAGATAAACAAGATAACTAAAATTTGGGTTATGGTGATGGCACTGTAAAATGAGTAGTTACAATTAATGCCTTCTTCAATAAGCCAAAACTGTATTTTAATATTCTTTTGAATATGTCAAAATTTTATTTTGGAGGTGCTATTTTTCCTCTTGCAGTTCAACATATTTAGCTAATGAAAAATATCATTAACATAAGCATTTTTAAAAAGGAAAACATTCATACGAATTCTTATTTCCAAATGCAGCTTTACACAGCTTCTAAGTAAAACCTTCAGTTAGCAAATGCATCATTATTTATTCATAAAAGATCATCACTCAGAATCTGAACAACATAATACCATAAGCAATTGTATAAAGCCATAATTACTTAAATAAGTATGTAGTGTACTTTTAACTGCAAAGGTATCTTTCTTCAAACAAGCTTCCTCTCTTTTCAAATTAACTTGTCATAATGATTAACCAAACAGTCAATGGAAAACACGCGTCTAGAAAAATAAACATGGAACATAAATGGAAAACTACTTAAATAACTAATTTCTGATTCTGAAAACACGATTAAAACTAGCCATTTAGGGGAGTCTAGTAAGGTCACTTTTACTTGCTTTTAGGCAAGTGAGAAGCTAATATTCAATTTTTTCCATGGAACTAACTTTTTAAAAATTAAAGCCATAATTATCACCCATCTTATGTCTCACCAAGCCAGAGCTTTATGATAAAGTGCTAAACAAGATTTGCAACAACTCAAGAAAACCCAGCCCCAAACCAACCAACCAAAAAAACAAACCCAAAGATAACGCTACAGAGATCACTGGTTTCTTCAATGTGACTAAAAATTTCTGCTCAAGAGAGCTCAAGGTTTTCTTAAGGTTTAACCGTATGACTGCTTCTCCTCTTCACTCCTCCTGGAAAATAAATAATTCTCAACCTCTACAGAAACACCACTTGAGCTTTTTACCTTTATTCATTTAGTATCAAGAGGAACAATTTCATTTTCTCTAAGAAAAACATAGACTATAGGTGGGAGACATTCTCAGAAGCAATCAAATTTATTTCAAAGTGGAAAAAATATAATGGGAACTTTGACCATAAGCCAGTCCATTTGCACTTTTGACTTCTTCAGAGAGGATGCTGAACTCTCAGCACTGAACTGTCTCCTAACTCTGCAGAGAAGAAAACTGATAACTGGAAGAAAAGGAGAGTAGTAGAAGAAGAAATGTGGCTGACTTAATGTGCAAAAAAGCATCAGCGACGCTCATCATGTTTAAGAACCACAGTCTTTTGACCTGCAAAAGACTCAGCTACAGAGATTTGAGTTCTACCAGGTAAGATACTATTTTTTCCTAGTCTTTTTCCTATATATTTCCTCTATTACGTGACTTGTTTGTTAAAAAGCTTCTAAAACTGTATGATGCAGACCTTATTTAGCTAAAAAAAAACCCCCTCAGAGATAAAATTTCCCTTGCAAAAAAATCCAGCTATGAGAAAACATCACAAGCATATGAAAATCAAAAGTGGACTGATTTTGCTTTTAATGATGAGAGCAGGGAGACAGAACAACAGTGGAAATACTACTTGCCTTGTTTGCTGATGACCTGCTGAAGGCCTGTAAGCTAGCAGCTGCAAATGTACCATCAGATATATAGCTATACAGATGTGGAAAATAATTATTTTTAAAAAAAGTTACAATAAAAGGTCTGAAGAACTCACTACATCCAAATTCCCAGTAATTGTCCCAGCTTGCTATATTTTTTTTAAAATAAGTCCCAGCCTGCCTAAGAGGGAATCAACTTTCAACTGTGGTATGCAGAAAGATAGGAGAGAAACACCCCATCTTATCTAAAAAACTTGAAAATCGAGGATTATGACCATAAACAGTTACTAAACTTAATATGCAATGTATGCATTGCAAATCCATATGCACTGTAATTTTAGCATCACAAAACTGCCCCTTGTTACACGCTGTTTTTTCAGCCTATTTTGCATGTGTTAAGGTGGTTGCTATTTTCAAACAAATCTATCAAACTTGAAGGTTTACCAGAGACTTGACAGTGTTATAATAATGAAACAGAAGAAGTGTTAGCAAGGCAAAATGAAGGATTTGTCATGATATATGGAAAAATAAGTAAAATTCTGCAGCTGATATTTCCCATCCTCTGTGATAAAAATACACATTTAAAATGCATTCTATAATCAATACTTTACACTTATGTAGTGATATAGCACATTATTTATATACCATGCTCTCCTATTTTCCTTTTAGCTGATGAGTTTGTGCTGAAACGTGTCCATCTAAAGTAAGTATGACTTTGCACAAGAAATCATTTATTAACTCCTTTTGAAGCCATGTACCAAAGTCATTTGCACATAGTCATTGTAAGCAACTATTTTCTGTAAGTGCAAAAAAATTGACATGGTGCATCAGCTTGAAATAAGCCATTCCATCAGAAAAACAATGAATAAACGTAGTTTGATGTCTGCAATGACAGACATGGATGCATTTTAACGCAGGGACTGTGAAGGGTGTCCATATGATAAGATTTAAAAACAACTGGATTGACCACCACCACTTACGAGGAAAGCTAATTTTCTGTAAAGTAAATGCATACTTTTTTTTTTAATTGGAAAAGAAACTGCAACATATATAATTTGTTTCCAAAATGCAGAATACAAAACTACTTGTATTGTTTTCTCTAATAATGCAATTCTTTTGAATAATAAAAAGTGTACTGCTTCAAGTATGCTCAGAATAAAACTTCCTAGGTCTTTTTTTTTTCTCTAAAACATTGCCAGTTCTGCATGTCCCTTCCCGCCTTGTCCCCTTCACTTCCTTTCTCTGATCCCCAGCACACCCAGTAACTGAGCTGTGTGCTGTGTGACCGCTGAACAAGCTCCCAACCCCAGCTTGTGATTTCTTTGCCCTTCCCCCAATGCTAACATACCCCCTAAGGTATCCGATTGCTTCCCCTGCTGCAAAACATTGGTTGCTAGGAGAAAACCTACTGCCTGGCAACAGATTTTAAAACAACAACTTTTGCTTTGTTACTCACTGAACTTTACATGCCAGTGTGAAATAAGGAACGTGTGTGGTTGTTAGTGCATGTTACTGCATCTATGTATTTATAACCCCTTTGAAAATTACTGACTCCATCCAACGGGGATGTGCTTGCCTTTTAGTTCATTACTGGTCACAGCCAATAATGCAGAAAGGTTCAAAACTGAAGTTTGTTTTTTAAAATTGTTGATTGTAGCTTTCCACCAAGATGGAAGCTTTTGGGGGACGACTTCTCCTGTTAAGACAATATGATCTTGCAATTGTCTGCTGTAATTTTGATTTACACTTTATTTGAACGTCCTATCAGCTTATAAAAACAGCATGTCCATGAGGCTGTATTGTGAGAACTCACTTGACTCCAGCAAGCACACTGGAAACAAATAAAACACCTTACTGATAGTGTTATAGCTGGTGACTTCAGAGAGTATCTACCTTTTTATCTCCATCTGAAAATTATACTGAGGGTTTTATTTCATACGTTGTATCTACAACCACAGTAGAACCACGATTCTCCCTTCAGAAGTCCAGATGGCTACAGCTCTGGCAAGTACTGCATCACCACTGGCACTGGGGAACAATTAAGTACAACCTCAGTCCTCAGATTATGGCCAGGCCTGAATTTGGATTATTTGTCATCTGGTGCAAATGTTTTACATTTCCTCCCAGCTGTGACATCATGAGGATACACTGAAGTGTAGGTGATTCATCTCTCTATCACCTCCTTTCATCTGGAAGGTCAGCAGCACTGTATCTTCCCTCCTCTCCCTCCCAGAACTGAAACTACATCAGTGTCTTCTCACCTTTCCCACAAAGAAGGAAAGAGGATTTCGCAGACGTATAGAAACCTTCAGGTACAGACACCTGCGATGAAAACTGATGCTGGGGATCACAGCTACAGACAATGCTGTTTATGAAACAGGCCCACAGTAATTTCCTTAATTCAGTATATTCTTGTATATTGCCATTCATACACTCATCCTTTTTCCCTCTATGTAGACATTTTACAGATATAAGCACATGACCTAATTACAGTATATTCACAAATGACACCCTACCACTTTATCAGTCTAATCTGTGCCTGTATTTTGAAAGCAAGGCTTGGTTTACTACTGCATCATTGTGCTACCTACGGAGACTTCTAGGTAGTTTGCTACTCATGCCATTATTTTCCCAGTTCTGAGTCAAAGGTTTGGAAGTAGAGAAAATTGCTCTATTGTTCAACATTTAGGACTAACATAAAAGTGCTGTCAGTATTCAAAAGAGGGAAAAATACCCAAATCCTCCAAAAATGATACAAGTGCAGAACATGCTAGAGAAACAGAAAACCTCAGACCAAGATTTTTGAAATGAGGAGCCTTAAAGTCAGCCCACTGAGTCAATATCCAAGCATTTGAGCAAAAGCTGGAATTTTCATAAGAGCTGAGCGTGCTGGGAACTCAGTGTGCTTACTCCACTTCCTAAAGACTAGATTTCAATTGAGCACCATCTGAAGGTTCCTGCTTTTGAAAGCTTGTGCTCCATGCAAAATTACCACACTATCAAGAAATTAATGTTCTTCTGTCCATCAATCAATAAGTCATAGAATCAAAGAATATACAATAAGAAATAGCAAGCAATGACATTTTAAGAAGCTGTTTATCATTAATGACAAATTTTCTGTAAAGTCACAATGAACACACTGGTGGTACGTGGCTTCTGGGAATAGTAATTAGAAAAATTGATCAAGTGCTCTAATGAAGAAATCAGTCTGAAGCCAGAGGAATAGCTTGTGTATTAAAGAAAAATCAAGACTTGCAGATCCAGTATTAGGTTCTGTGGTTAAAATTTATAATTAATACAACTGTCAGAGTTCAAGTAAGTACTTTGAAGATCTATAGCTAGATGGTCACTATATTGAAAGCTATCACTCGTCCATACTCAATACTACAGAAACTAGCACTTACTTGTCTGAACTTTTGAGACTATGGGAAAGGAATCAGAAGTGAATGATAACTCTTCTGAAGTACCTTTTTTGCATTTATGCCCATGCATTTCTCAAATATTCTGACAAATGTTGTATCAAATATTCAGAGTCAGAACTGAAGTGTAAGATAAAAGATGACCAGTCCTTTCATTACTAAAATAAAGCAGAAATTCAAAGATTAAAGCACATTATTCACATTTTTATTCCTTTTGCCTTTAGCCAAAGAGACTTTTGCATATAGAAGTATGTACATACCTATGTTATAACTATGGCTAATGTCACTGTTTCAAGTGTTATGACACCACAGCAGCACATACTACGCTGGCATTGCAGTAACCTCTGAGAATCATAGAATCATAGAATGCCAGGTTGGAAGGGACCTCAAAGATCATCTAGTCCAACCTTTCAAGACAGAAAAATACAGTTTAAATGAGATGGCTCAGCACCTGTCAAGCTGATTCTTAAAACTGTCTAATGTAAGGGAATCCACTACATCCCTTGGGAGACTATTCCAATGTTTAATTGTTCTCATTGTAAAGAATTTTCTTATGGGCCCCAATCAGAACCCAAGAGCAACTTGCAACCGTTCCCCCTTGTTTTTTCCATGTGACTCCTTGTAAAAAGGGAGTCTCCATCCTTTTGATAGCCACCCTTTATGTACAGGTACATGGTGATAAGGTCTCCCCTAAGCCTTCTCAAGGCTGAACAATCCCAGTTTTATCAGCCTTTCTTCATATGGCAGGTCATCCTCGTGGCCCTTCTCTGGACCATTTCCTGCCTGTCCACATCTTTTTTGTATAGGGGGGACCAAAACTGAATGCAGTACTCAAGATGTGGCCCGACCAATGCAGAGTAAAGTGGGACAATTACTTCTTTATCTCTGCTGGTGATGCCCCTTTTGATATAACCCAAGCATCCTGCCGGCTCTCTTTGCTGCTGCAGCCACTGTTCACTCACGTTGAGCCCGCTGTCCACCAAGACCCTCAGGTCTCTCTCCATAGGGCTGCTCTCAAGCCAGGTGGATCCCAGTCTGAGCTGCATTCCTGGGTTATGTATTCCCAGGTGCAAGACCTTACACTTGTCTCCATTGAACTTCATAAGTTTCCTGCTGGCCCACTCCTCCAGCCTGTCCAGATCCTCCTGGAGGGTGGCTCTCCCTTCTGGAGTGTCAACTGCCCCACTTATTTTTGTGTCATCAGC
This sequence comes from Brachypteracias leptosomus, assembly GCA_013401335.1. Classification (NCBI taxonomy): domain Eukaryota; kingdom Metazoa; phylum Chordata; class Aves; order Coraciiformes; family Brachypteraciidae; genus Brachypteracias; species Brachypteracias leptosomus. The sequence goes on from VYZX01026427.1 coordinate 26,871, forward strand.
AAACTTCATCAGGGTGCTCTTGATCCCAATGTGCAAGTCACTTATGAAGATACTAAACAGCGCTGAGCGCAATACTGATCCCTGGGGGACCCTACTTGTGACTGGTTGCCAGTTTGAGAATGAGCCATTTACCACCACCCTCTGGGTAAGGCTTGTCAGCCAGTTCCTCACCCACCTTACAGACCATCTGTCTAGGTCGTAACGTGTGAGTTTTTCAAGGAGGCGGCTGTGGGGGACCATATTGAACACCTTGGAGAAGTCTAGGTAGACTATGTCTGCTGCTCAATTATTTTAAATACAGCAATAATAAATACATTTTTTTATAGCATCTCCAGGAAACAGACCATTTCCTCCCCCAAAAGCCTGCTCCTCAGGCTCCACACATGACAATGATAAGAGCAATCCTCATGGCAGTTTGCAAAAACCTCCTGACATGAGGGGGAATTCACCCCCTTTCTGCCCCTCAGATTCTTAAATGAAGGGCAGAAGTTGCAGGTAGGCTGCTAACCAGTCTGAGAGAACAACTGCCAGCAGATCCATCTTTAAGGGAAGGCCATTTTCAGTGTGAATGGAAGGCAAACACCCTCCCATCTATGCACCATCAGGCAGAGGTCAGAAGAGCCAAACCCTAACCACTGGCTATAAAAGGGCTTTTAGCACTTCCAGAAAAATAAAACCAAACCCTTCTTTATATACCGTCTTACCTTTCACAAAACCTGAAGAAGTTGAATATACTGAAAACTAAGGATAAAAGCTTTGGACAATTAAAGAGAGAAACCCAAACAGTAGTATTCTGGGGGGAAAAACAAACCAAACCACACCTTAAAAATATTTTTTTTAAGTGCTAAAAATAACAATTTACCTCAACAAATCAGCTTTTGCTAATACTGATCTGGAAGCAAACATAAATATAACTGAGTTATCACATACCTTTTATAATTCAACTCCATGTAAGCCTATCAGGTTTCCTCACAACTACCTTCTTGTGGAATGTTGCTAATTTTTTACTTAAAACTTGCCAAATGTAAGGTATTTTCAATTTAATTAACAAAGATCAGAAGAGCCCCTCTTAGGTCATTTATTTTGCTCCCCTGTTGACACAGACAACCTTAGCACAGGACTTCTTGTTCCACAGTGTTTAGACTGTAAGTGCTGGGAATCCTCTTCAAATCATCTTTCCAAATTTTTCCCTAGCTGAGTTTTTTTCATTTGTTCTAGCACCAATGTCACCTAGCCTTATTTTGATTATGCATATTCTTTTTGTATTTACAAGAAGCATATATTATTATTATTAAAGTCTGGAGCATTTTCTGGGAGGAGTAGGAAACTTTAATAATAATAATATATGCTTCTTGTAAATATGCTACAGTCACCTTAGTGCTCACTGTGTACAAGGACACCACCAATGCGAAGCTGCAGGCCACTTTTGTCATCCAGCCGCTTTCCTCAGATTACAAGAAATCACAGGGCCAGCCTGGGAGCAAATCCCAAGTGAAACCTATGCTTTAGTTCACACTGAGGGTAAGTACACTGTGTTGGCCACCCCAGCTGGTTTTACTGGTCATGACAGTCTCCGTATTTTGGGGGCATGAAGCAACCAGTGGAGCATGAACACCACCACTTTCCAGCTAGTGCACCACTCTGTCCTCCCCAGTAATTTACATACTCAGTCTTGCTCTTGCATTTTATATTTGTGAAAGTCCTCATATTTCTTTTTCTGAATGGTCACCAAGTCTCACTTTCACTCAAACTGACACCTTTCTCCTGCAACTGCTCTTCCCAAGTGGAGCTAGTATATTAACTATCCTACAATCTTTTGTTAACTTAGGCTTTGCCAAATATTAATACACCTACGATTTGTTATTTCATTTACTAGAATGCTTCAAGAATTCTGGCCAACTCCTCCAAACTCTTCTACCAGCAAGTACTTTCTACCATCCTCTACTTTCTTTGCCAGTACTAATTTTACCTTTGCCATCAATAACAAATATCACTTTCCTGTTAAAGATTTAGGCAAAACATTGGTTTAACGTGGTTTTGAACAATTTATAAATGGTTATCCATTACTGCACTGATTGACACAGCATGTTAAATGAAATGCTGTGGTTGGTTTAAGGCTCTTGAAATCCATTTTCCAAACTGAATAATAAATTAGTTCACCAGGTTGGAATCTGCAGAGAAAGTGTAATTCCAAATGCCATTTATCTCTCATCCTTTCCTCTGGTTTACTATCGTCAGCTGACAGGCAGCTGAAATAGATTCGAACCCTGCTTCCCAGAGTGTCAGAATCTTGTCCATTTGAGTCACTTTTCTAGTTTACTGGAGCACAGCTGGCAGAAAGAACACAAGAATGGCAGAAAAGGCACTCCCACATACAGTCAGCATCTGATCAGAACAAGGAAACTGAGAAGTTAATGCACACTGAGTGAACAGCTGAAACGTAGAGTGGCAGCTTCTAAGGGTAAGAACTACAGGCAACAACATGGATTTGGTAAGGAACATGGGAATTCTGGAGCTTAAGGCAGCCAGAGTGTGGGGCAAGATACAAGCATTTCCTACCAGGTACTGTGTGAAACATCCGTGGATTTTACCTTCGACAAAAAGATTCAGGTATAAATGTTCCATTAAATCAAATGTAATGCACACAGCAGAAAGACAGCCCCTACTAATAAAACTTCCTCCAATTTGAGGAAGCTTAGGGTTTGATTCTTCAGCAAATGAAATTACTTTGGATGCCCAGGATAAAGCTACATCATTTATTTTCGACAGAGATCACCAGCTGCTCACACTGCCATATCGCAATTTTAAAGGAAATTAAGTTTGACGTGTCAATTACTTTAATAGATCTGACAACGTTTCATACTATTTTAGGCTCTATATCAAGAACAGTTATTTCTGGCAACTGTAACCTACCAACTTCTGGGTAGGCATTCAATTAACATGACAAAGCATCATCACAGACTGCATTTGTGTCACAGCACTTCATAGCCCTCTGGAAGGTTTTTGGGTTCATGACCCTCATAATACCATCTGTTCCGATGCCACTGTGGCTATCACTTTTTCAAATGGCCATAAATTAAAAACTAGACAGAATCCCAAAGAAGCTACTGTCAGGTGTCAGGACAAACTGTAACAAGGACCATGAAAAAATTGGAAATTGAAATGGCTCTGCAGCTGATAAGACATTCACTTACTGGTCTTTTAAACATTTGTAACTATTTGACAACATCTGCCTTAATTTATTACTTGCCCCCATTTAGAAAATAAAGGGGTTTGGTTTTAAATGAGAGAATATACTTTTTAAACTATGTCTTTAAATTCCTTATTTAAAACTATGTTTTAAATTCCTTATTTTAAGGTAGTAAAACCCACTTGCCAGCAGAGAAATTTTAATTCAGAAACAAGGCAAAAGCAGTTGTCTCTTTCAGTAGGTCAGGTCACTTCTGATAGAAGGCAGGTATTTTTCCAAAGTGCTACCTAACACAATGTTTGTCCATGTAGATTCAGAGCTCTGAAATAATTTCTACACTACGCATTGTACAGAAGAAAGTTTGAATCTGCATGATTTTTAAAAAAATTTTTATTTCCGTAGTCCTTTACTGATAAGGTCTTTATAATACTCAGTATTCACTCTTTTGTCTAAATATGTTATGCTACTGAGTCATAAGGCTAACTAACCTAATGTAGCAGAATATATGATGTTATATTCTGGAATAATTTTAAAATGTTAAACTTTTAACAGCTATCTCCATGAGCACTGGCCGTAATGAAGCCTGGCTTGGTTTTCTACTGACTGTGAGAATTTACACTCGCTCTCACTTGTACTTGCTTATATCTACTAAAAATTAGAAATCATGAAACAGCCTCAGTAGTCTTTCCTCCTGCATCTATTTTTGTAATACTTCCACAAGCCTAATGTTTTTTTTTCCCTCTTCTGTCCAGATGAAATAGGCTAAAGAAATTAAGTTATGAAGGGAAAGCTGTCAAACACACAGAGAAACAATAATGATTTAATAAGCCAGATTTCCTAAGAATATCAGTGGTAAACAGCAGTGTCAATGTCTGTGATATAAACAGTGTATCAGTAGTGGCTGAGGGAGATTCAACACACTGAGCTGCAACAAATCATTTCACGAGCATCACTGACTAAAAGGACTAATTGATGAATTAAAACTCAAATGTTAATTTCAGATATATCCATAGAAGAAACATTCAGAACTTCACTTATGAAGTTTAGTTCCTGGGATAAGAGGGAACCATTCAAAAATGTTAATAAAAGTATTTAGAAAAAAAAATTGAAAGAATCAAATTTCTGCATCCTAATGGGCTTACTAAACCACATTATATTGCTCAAATGTTTGGGAAGAGTCTGTCCGCAGTGCTTAGTTTTTAACAGTGTGAACAATGCTTGTCTTTTCAAATTTCTGCCAAGTAAGTGCTTTGCTAATGAATTGCTTTGCTTGGTTCATCTAAGCAGTACTGGAAGACTGAAGATTTCTTCCAGGTCAAATCCTTTATGTGAATATATGTGGCTTTTGAGTATGAGCATCAATGCTCATCTCAATGTTTTGCTAATACTTCTTTTCCCTTCAATTCTAGGCCAGTTCTTAAGAAAGAAAGGCTGTTTCTAAAAGCAACTTTAAATTAAATGTAAGAGCTATTCCTTGAATCCCAACTTCCTTGAAGCCCTCCAACAGCACCTATCATAATGCAGGATTTCTCAGATGTGTGTGAAAAAGCCACACATTTATAAACTACACACATTTCAGGTCAGAGATTAGCAGAAAGAAGTTGCAATGCATTGTTAGGTACAAAGCATTTTTAGTTTTTCACGCCTCTGATAAATGCATCTTCCTCAACATCGGGACATAATACATATTTACAACCATTCTGACAAACTTAAAGGTATTAAACTGCCCTCTCTTATTTACCTCCAAGTAATCACAGAGTAGGAACACAGAGTTATGGTTTGCCACACTGATTTCCTTCTCCAGAAAAAGCTGGCCTGAGAAGTCTTAAATAAAAGTAGATGTATTGCTTATAATAGTAATTACATGAGCACAAAAGGAACATAGTAAAAGGAAATTTATGACATTAGTTCTCCAAATCAGGCTCATGCTACACGTGAGTAAATATGCAAGAGTTTTATTTGTGCTCACCAATTCATGTTAGGGGTTATAATATTCTCCAACTTCCCCCAAGGACATAAAACAAGACTTCAAAGCCCAAGCAGGAGTCTGATTTGTAGCACAGGAAAGAAGCATCAAGGCATAGACCTGAACAGAACATCTGAGAAAAACTAACAACCCATTATAATGAAAGCAGCAATCCTTTTTCCTTCAGATCTCTATATCCATAGACTTCATATTTAGTGCTGTTTGAAGTTAGCTCTTCTTGAATTTTGAACTTTCTACCAACTAACAACCTAAGATAAGAAATAAAGATCTATGGAAGTAGTTTACCTTTATTACCTATAAAAGTACATTACTATAAAACAGTGCTAAGTTTAACTGAGCTCTCAAAATCAGATCAAAAAGGAATCACAGAAAAAAAGTAGTGATGCCACAGACACTTCTGAAACAGTCTGCTATCCTTCACCAACCATCTTAGCTGCAATGACTTGGGAAGCATTACATTCACTGAGCAAATCCAAGACAACATTGAGAAAATCTTCCAGGAAGTAAGATAGTTAGGGGAAACAGAGACGTAGGTAAGCTAACTGATTTATTATTTTAAAATACTGAAAGTTCTGCAGGAATTTGAGACAAAGGCCTCATTTTACCTGTCTGAGCTGAAATGGCCATCAAGGAACTGCCATATATCCCTTCACTTAAACTGCATACAAAGGAAATAACTAATAAAAAGATAATTTTCACTGATTTTTCAGCTGTTTTAATCATATACATTTTAATAGAAGGTCCATTGGTAACAGTACTAAATTCAAATATAAGGGAAAACTCTTTTACAGTCTGCCAATCATTTGCAAGTCAAGAACCACAAAAGACACCCTGAAGGCTCCCTTCAGCAGGCAGCGGGAATACTGATGCTGCTGCCTTAACAAGATTGACTGATACACTGGAGATGATGGGGAAAACGATTTTCTTCAGAGTGCAAAGGCACTGGAAAGAATAAGCACAGGAATTAAATGCGAGTCCAATGATTGTGACGCTCAGAATGAGAAATCAGGAGGCTTGTATTGTATTTCAATCTAGGTGAGTTGCAGCATCTATGCATTGGTTTTTGAAACAGTTTTTGTATTTGAAACTTGAAGTGCTGACCACTCAAAGTTGCTACAAAAACAAATACTATAACTTTTTCTAAATATCTAGATTTTCAATTTAGAGGAAAAGAGATTTCAGCCATTTTCTTACCGCCATACCAACTGTCTTTGTTACCTTTCTAACTGCTGCCACTCAACGTAGCCAGTTACTTTTTATTCCTCTAAACTTGCTCAGATGCTCAAATATTCATGCTTAAAAATATAAAGAGCTAAAAGGAAAAACACAGCTGTACAACCATATATAAAATACTGAATTCAAGATTTAAATAAATTGGTTCAACAATGTAACAATATAAAGTATGGAGGTAAAAAAAGGACTATAACTATTGGTATTTTTTTCAATTTTTTTTTTTGTTGTTCTCTATAAAGTCCATGCATATTAACATCAGAACTAAAAAGGTACAGATCAACACTGCACTGCTGATTGAAAACATGATGAAAGCCCAAAACAGCTTTCTGTTTTCAAGTTTAGCATTACTGTCTCACTCAGGATGTATTTTTCTACTTGCATCAGTTTAGTCAAGTAGCTTACCATGGCAGAAGTGGCATTAAAGGCATTAACAACTCTAGATCTGCATTTACTATGTTTCATGTAGAGTGAACTTGGATTAAACAGAGAGTGAGTATGTTCACCTGCAGACAGCAGGGTACTGGAAAGAGTCTAGGTTTAGAAAACATTGATCCTTGTGCTCTTACATATAGATAACTGGCTCATGTAAATAAACCGTACAACAACTGTACAACCTCTGATATAGGTGTACCCAGTACCCAGGTTAAACACGGTCAACTTACTATAGCTTCTGTGAGCCTGGAGGGCTGACCAGACCTTTCAATCATTACGCAATTAAGTCAACATAAATTGAAACTCAGACGATTGTTTCACAAAGCCAAATGTGAAATACCAAAAACAATTTA
>VYZX01026431.1:10775-21313 GCA_013401335.1 Brachypteracias leptosomus
GTGGGGACACCAGCAGGTCCCATCTCCTGTATGGACACCAGCAGGTCCCATCTCCTGTAGGGACATCAGAAGGTCCCATCTCCTCTATGGAGACACCAGCAGGTCCCATCTCCTGTATGGACACCACCAGGTCCCATCTCCTCTATGGAGACACCAGCAGATCCCATCTCCTTTGTGGGGACACCAGCAGGTCCCACCTCCTGTGTGGGGACACCCCCCCTCCTTGCAGGGGGGTTGGAACGAGATGATCTTTAAGGTCCCTCCCAACCCAACCCATTCCATGACTCTATGAAGGAAACATCTGGACACCCTTTGGCCTGGCAGAGGCTGCAGGAGGTGACCAGGGTGTGGAAGGGGGGGCAGGGGGGAGGCCACCAACCAACCAGGACCTGCTCTGCTCTCCACGTGAGACCTCAGCAGCTCCTCCCCGGTCTCAGACGCCCAAGGGCAGGAGGTCTCCATGCAGAGTGTCGTTAACTTGTGACCTCACTTCCAGAAGCTCAAAAGGAGATGAATTCATGGGAAAGGCCCAAAAAACCCCAACCCCAACCAACCTCTTGGACAAAACGACCACGTGTGGCTCAGGAGGTGATTCAGCCACAGGCTGCTGGACCAGGAGGGTTCTCAGGAGGGTTTATCCCATACCCTGGTCCTGCCTCTTCTCCACGTGTCCTCTGCCAGCTGCTGAGGGACCTCTCAGCCCTTTGGACCAAGCTGGTGTGGGCAGGAACCTTCTCCAGGGGTGGGCACCAGCCCTGCTTGGGAGAAGTTCTGCTGGGGGTGAGGGTCTGGTGGAGCTCAGACCATTCCTGGTGGTGTTGGTGCAGCTGGAAGGACCTTTTGGATGGAGCCCCTTGAGCTCCTCCACCTTCCTCTGGTGGGGTCTGGTCCTTGAGGAGCAAAGCAGGAGCCTCGTGTGGCTTGAGATGGGGACAAGGTGGGGACAGGTCCTGCCCCATCCCACCACCAAGAAGAGGACCTGGTAGGGACAGGTCCTGCCCCAACCCACCACCAAGAAGGGGACAAAGTTGGGGCAGATCCTGCCCCATCCCACCACCAAGAAGAGGACCCGGTAGGGACAGGTCCTGCCCCATCCCACCACCAAGAAAGGGACAGGTCCTGCCCCATCCCACCACCCAGGAGAGGCTGGAAGGGACCTCCAGGACACATCCCCCTCCGAGGTGTCCACACCAACCCCCCTCCACCACCGTCCCATCTCCGTTTAGCTGCTCCAAACCCTGTCCCACGTTCCTGGAGCTGCTCCTTAGGGACCATCCCCTTCATCTCCAGCCCCAACTCATCCCTCACCACCTTCTGTGCCTCACTCCTGCTGCTGCCAACCTTGTGCTTTTGCTTCGGTGGCTTCTCCATCCCCTCCCAAGGTCCATCCTCTTCCAAGGTCCATCCTCTCCCAAGGTCCATCCCCTCCCAAGGTCCATCCCCTCCCTGGGGTGTTTACGGAGCGTGGTCACAGCTCCACCCAGTCCAGCTCCTCAGCTCCTCAGCTCCTCCCTCCCTGAGCTCCTCCAGCAGCATCAACATTGTCCTCCTCACTGTTCTCCTCATAGGACCTCCAGCCCCTTCCCCTGGAGCTCTCCTCACCTTCCACTTGTCCTTAGAGTCATTGCTGAATGGTGAATCAGCCCCACCACGTCCCACCAACTCCATCCTACTGACCTCATCCCATCGTGGAATGGGTTGGGTTGGGTTGGGAGGAACCTTCAAGATCATCCAGTTCCACCCCCCCCACCATGGGCAGGGACACCTCCCACCTTGAGGTTGCTCAGAGCTCCATCCAACCCGGTCTTGGAACACCAGGGATGGGGCTTCCAGCACCTCTCTGGGCAACCTGGGCCGGTGTCTCCCCACCCTCCTGGGCAACAACTTCTTCCTAACGTCTCATCTCAACCTCCCCACCTCTGGTTTGGAGCCATTCCCCCTAATTCTTCTTCTCATACAAGGGGAGCCATGTGGAGACCACCCAACAGAGGTGGGTTTGTGCTGTGGGGTGTGATGGAGGGTGGAGTTCAGGAGAACCATAGCATCATTAGGGTTGGAAAGGACCTCCAGGATCATCATCTCCAACCTTCATCCCAACATCCCCCTGACCCCTAGACCATAGAATCATCTAGGATGGAAAAGATCTCCAGGATCACCAAGTCCAACCTTCATCCCAACATCTCCCTGACCCCCAGACCATGTCCCCAGGCTCCACATCTACTCATTGTTGAAGCCCTCCAGGGATGGGGACTCCACCACCTCCCTGTCCAGCCTGTCCCAGTCCCTGACCACTCTTCCAGTCAAGAACTTCTTCTTCATGTTCAACCCAAACCTCCCCTGGTGCATCTCCCTGGAGATCAGTGGCCAGGGTGACCTCTGAGCTGTTGGTGCTCATGGATGTGGCTGAAGGGATCTGCTGGGGGCAGAGAGACCCAGGATTGGGTTGTCCCAGCTTGAGAAGCTTTGGAAGCAGCGTGGGTGGAGTGTCCTCCCATCACCCAGCAGCTCCAGCTGGTGGGCACAAAGGGAGGAGGGTTGGGGGGGCACCAACGCCCTTCACCAGCTTCACTGGGGGGTTCTCCACGTTGTCCAGCCTCGGGCAGAGCTGGTGGGTCCTGGTGGGGTCCATGCTGTGGGCGAGGTGGAGGGAGGGCTGGTGGAGGGAGGTGCAGAAGGTGCCCACGTCACTCATCTCCTCCTGGGCTGTGCTGCAGGTCCTGGAAGAGAAGCCATCGGGGCTTCTGGTGGCATCTCTGCAAGCCAAGGACCCCGACGAGGGCGAGAACGGGACCATCGTCTACTCCCTGATAGGTACGAGCTGTGGAACTGGGCTCATGGAGTCCAACCATCCCCCAGCACCACCAACCCCTGGCCCTCAGCACCCCATCTCCAGCCTTGGAAGCCCCTCCAGGGATGGGGCCTCCACCCCTGCCCAGCCCAGCCTGGCACAGCCCTTCCCAGCCCTGACCAACAACAAATTGTCCCTCAGCTCCAACCTCAACCTCAACTTGAGGCTGGTTCCTCTTGTCCCATCACTTGGGGACAAGATCTCACCCCCCACCCCACCACAACCTCCTTGTGCAGAGCCAGAAGGTCTCCCCTGAGCCTCCTCTGCTCCAGGATCCCCCCTCTAGGTCCCTCAGAAGTTCTCCAGCCCCTTCTCCTTGTTCTCCAGACCCTTCCCCAGCTCCTTGGGGCTCTCCCCAACACCCCCACACCAAGACCTGAACCAACGGGTGATTTATTGTCCCTCACAGCACCGAGGCTGCTCCACCTGGCAGCCCATGGGCAAGTTGGGGGGTGCCCAATGCCCAAGACCTGCCCCCCACCACACCTTGACATAGAGTCATAGAATTGTCAGGGTGGGAAGGGACCTTCAAGATCATCTTGGGCATCATCCCATGGGCAGGGACACCTCCCACTCGCTCAGTTGCTCCAAGCCCCATCCAACCTGGTCTTGAACACCTCCAGGGATGGGGCTTCCAGCACCTCTCTGGGCAACCTGGGCCAGTGTCTCCCCCCCCTCCTGGGCAACAACTTCTTCCTAACGTCTCCTCTCCATCTCCCCACCTCTAGTTCTGACCCATTCCCCCCACTCCTACCACTAAAGTCCCTCCCCAGCTTCCTTGGAGCCCCTTCAGCCCCTTGTCTCCTGCAGGGGCCTGGGCAGAGAGGTTCACCCTGCACGTGGGCACGGGGGAGCTCCGCACGGCCACCGTCCTGCGCCGCGCCGACCGCCCCGACTACGTCTTCACCGTCACCGCCACCGACCGCGGCCCCGCGCCCCGCTCGGCGTCCGCCACCATCCGCGTCCAGGTACCCACGGCCACCGGGAAGGGGCCTTGGAGGGCATCAGGTCCCTCCCAGCCCTGCCCAGGGCACTCCCTGGGTGAGGGTGAGGGGCCCAGTTAGGGCAGGGGATCCTCTGGAGGTCCACCCAGGCCTGGGTGCTCCTTCCCATCTGATGGGGAGAGCCTGGAGGAGCAGAACCTGGTCTGGAGATAGGGATGGGCTAAATCCTGGGGGAGTTTCAGAGTTGTGTTGGTTGAGAGAGACCTTTAAGGTCATGGAGTCCAACCATCAACCCATCCCTGACAGGGCACCCCCTGGGTGAGAATGCAGGGTGAGGGTGAGGTACCCACTTTGGGCAGGGGATCCTCTGGAGGTCCACCCAGGCCTGGGTGCTCCTTCCCATCTGATGGGGAGAGCCTGGAGGAGCAGAACCTGGTCTGGAGATAGGGATGGGCTAAATCCTGGGGGAGTTTCAGAGTTGTGTTGGTTGAGAGAGACCTTTAAGGTCATGGAGTCCAACCATCAACCCATCCCTGACAGGGCACCCCCTGGGTGAGGGTGAGGTGCCCAGTTAGGGAAGGGGCTCCTCTGGAGCACCCCAGGGTTGGGGGCTCCTTCCCACCTGGATGAACAGGGAGGGGAGGACCACAGAGATGGGGTGAATCCTGGGAGAACTTCAGGGTTGTGGTGGTTGGAAGAGACCTTTGAGGTCATGGAGTCCACTTGTTCTTCCATCCCTGCCAGGGCATCATCTGGATGAGGATGCAGGGCAAGAGTGAGGTGCCCAGTTTGGGCAGGGGCTCGTCTGGAGCACCCCAAGGTTGGGTGCTCCTTCCCATCTGGTGGGGAGAGCCTGGAGGACCAGAACTTGACCTGGAGATAGGGATGGGCTGAATCCTGGGGGAGTTTCAGAGTTGTGTTGGTTGGAAGAGATCTTCAAGGTCATGGAGTCCAACCATCAACCCATCCCTGCCAGGGCACTCTCTGGGTGAGGGTGAGGTGCCCAGTTAGGGCAGAGGATCCTCTGGAGCACCCCAAGGTTGGGTGCTTCTTCCCATCTGGTGGGGAGAGCCTGGAGGACCAGAACTTGACCTGGAGATAGGGATGGGCTGAATCCTGGGGGAATTTCAGGATTATGTTGGTTGGAAGAGACCTTTGAGGTCATGGAGTCCAGCCATCCCCATCCCTGCCAGGGCACCACCAACCCCTGTCCCTCAGCACCACATCTCCAGGGATGGGGCCTCCACCCCTGCCCTGCCCAGCCTGGCACAGCCCTTCCCAGCCCTGCCCACCAACAAATCATTCCTCAGCTCCAACCTCAACCTCCCCTGGGCCAACTTGAGACCTTCTCTGTCCATCCTCACCTCCTAGAAGAGGTTCCTCTCACCCTCTCAAACCCCTGCTCCCCCTCAGGTTGCTCCTCATCTGTTGTGCCCCGGGTGCCGAGACCTTCCTAACACCCACTCCCTCCACGCCCCACGTCCCAACAGGACCTCCTGTCCCTCACCACAGCCTCTCCTCCCCAGGTCCTACCATCCTCCCGGCTGCTCCCCCGTCCGGACGCCACCGTCCTGACCCTCCACCCTCCCGAGGGGGTCAAACCGGGCTCCGTCATCGGCTCGGTGGCACCTCCCGACGGCCCCTCCCGAGGCCAAGTGACCTACACGGTGGTGGGGGGAGGTGGGGACGGCACCTTCGTGGTGGACAGCGTGACGGGGGAGATCTACGCCGCCCGGGAGCTGGACTATGAGGCCGGGGCCCGGCACGTGCTGCAGGTGAGCGCCGAGGACACGGGGCTGGGCTACCCCTCCAGCCGCCTGCTGCTGGTGCAGATCCACCTGCAGGACCTCAACGACCAGGCGCCCGCCTTCCCCGAGGACCCCGTCACCATCGTGGTGCCCGAGGACGCCCGGGTGGGCTCCTCCGTCTTCACCTTCCACGCGGTGGACGGGGACGGGGTGGGACCCAACAGCCAAGTGCGCTACGAGCTGCGGCGCCAGGAGCCCCCCGGGGGTCCCTTCCAGCTGGACGCCCGCTCGGGGGTGCTCAGCCTCCGGCACGGCCTCGACCGGGAGGTCACGGCCTCCTTCCTCCTGGTGGTGGAGGCCACGGACCAGGCCCGCAACGTCAGCCAGCGCCGCTCGGCCGCCGTCACCGCCCGCGTCTTCGTCACCGACGAGAACGACAACCCCCCGGCCTTCCTCTCGCCCGCCGCCGTGGCCGTGGTGGAGGACCAGCCCACGGGCTTCGTGGCCCTGCACGTGGTGGCCCAGGACGAGGACCTGGGGGAGAACGGGCGCGTGAGCTACGCGCTGAGGGCGGGCAACGGGGACGGGAGGTTCCACCTCAACCCCAGCACCGGTGAGGGCACGGGGGATGTGGGGATGGGGGGGAGGCCAAGGGTTGGAGAACGTGGGGGAGGACCACAGCCTCTGGTCATCCCCGGGGCCCTTCTCTGGACACCTTCCAGAGCTTTCTTGTGCTGGGGGCTCCAGAGCTGGACGTGGAGCTCCAGGTGGGGTCTCCCCAGGGTGGAGTAGAGGGGTCCCTTCCAACCCCTAATGGTCTGTGACTCTGTGACCATGGAGGGTGTGGAGAACCTGGTGGAGGACCCCAGCTGGAATGTTGTGTGCAGTGCTGGGCCCCTCAGGTCAAGGAGGACACGGAGCTGCTGGAGAGAGTCCAGAGCAGAGCCCCAGAGATGATGAATGTGTCCAGAGAAGGGCCACGAGGATGGTCAGAGGCTGGAGCACCGAGGACACACTGAGAGAGTTGGGGTTGGTCAGGCTGGAGAAGAGAAGGTTCCAAAGGGACCTTCTGGTGGCCCTTCCAGGAGCTGAAGGGGCTCCAGGAAAGCTGGGGAGGGACTTTAGTGGTAGGAGTGGGGGGAATGGGTCAGAACTAGAGGTGGGGAGATGGAGAGGAGACGTTAGGAAGAAGTTGTTGGCCAGGAGGGTGGGGAGACACTGGCCCAGGTTGGCCAGAGAGGTGCTGGAAGCCCCATCCCTGGTGTTCAAGGCCAGGCTGGATGGAGCTTGGAGCAACCTGCTCTAGTGGGAGGTGTCCCTGCCCATGGCAGGGGGGTTGGAACTGGATGATCTTGAAGGTCCCTTCCAACCCTGATGATTCTCTGAAGGGAGTGGAACATCTCCCTGGTGAGGAAAGGCTGAGGGAGCTCTGGGGCTCTTGAGCTGGGAGAAGAGGAGCCTGAGGGGGGAGCTCAGGAATGTCCCTAAATGTGTCCAGGGAGAGTGTCAGGAGGCTGGAGGCAGGGACAGGACAAGGGGCAACGGGTGCAAGGTGGCCCAGAGGAGGTTCCCCAGCAAGAGGAGGAGAAACTTGTCCCTGGTGAGGGTGTTGGAGCCTGGACCAAGCCAGGGAGGTTGTGGAGTCATCTCTGGAGGGGTTCAAACCCCTCCTGGATGTGCCCTGCTCTGGGTGACCCTGGTTGGGCTGGATGATCTTTGAGGTCCCTTCCAACCCCAACACTCTGTGATTGAGGGAGATGTGAGGTGTGGAGAACCTCAAGAGCAGCCCCTGGTTGGCACAGCGCTGTGGCCGCTGGAGTCCCACCTCAGCTGTGGCTCATCCCTGGGCAGCAGACCCCATCTCACCCCTCATCCCGTGCCCACAGGTGCCCTCTCCATCGTGCGGGCGCTGAACCGGGAGGAGGTGGCCCAGCACAACCTCACCGTGGTGGCCACCGACCACGGGTTCCCGCGGCGCTCGGCCACGCAGCTGCTCTCGGTGCTGGTGCTGGACGTCAACGACGAGGCGCCCACCTTCGAGAAGCCCGAGTATGAAGCTCTCATCATGGAGAACTTGCCAGCTGGTAGCCCCGTGCTGAGGGTCCTGGCCACCGACCGCGACCTGGGTGAGGATGGGGGGTGAGGGGGAGGTGCCCACTTTGGGCAGGGGCTCCTCTGGAGGTCACCCAGGGTTGGGTGCTCCATCCCATCTGTGGGGAGAGCCTGGAGGAGCAGAACTTGACCTGGAGATAGGGATGGGCTGAATCCTGGGAGAACTGCAGAGTTGTGTTGGTTGGGAGAGGCCTTGGAGATGATGGAGTCCAACCATCCCCATCCCTGCCAAGGCACCACTGACCCCTGTCCCTCAGCACCACATCTCCAGCCTTGGAATCCCCTCCAGGGCTGGGGACTCCACCCCTGCCCTGCCCAGCCTGGCACAGCCCTTCCCAACCCTGCCCACCAACAAATTGTCCCTCAGCTCCAACCTCAACCTCCCCTGGGGCGACATGAGGCCGGTTCCTCTTGTTGTGTCACTGCGCTGAGAACAAGGACGGTGATTCCCTCTGACCTTGGTTCCTCAGAGGTTCCTTGGCCCATCCTCCCTTGCTGGGACCTCCCTCCACCTCACACCTCCCAGCTCACCCTGGCAGGAGGGAGGAGCAGCCAAGTGAGGAGCTTCTGGGGTGTCTTCCCTCAAACCACGTCCCTCCTCCTGCAGGTGCCAACGGGCAGGTGTCCTACGGGGGTCTCTCTGGGGCTCCGTTCTCCATCGACCCTCAGACAGGTCTTATTGTCACCACGCGCGTCCTGGACCGTGAGGAGCAGGAGCAGCACGTGCTGATGGGTAGGAGGAGGTGCCGTGGGTGGGGGGTGAGAACAGGGTGGTCTCCACCACCGGGAGGACGTCCCATGGAGGTGGTGGGGCTGTGGGACACCAAGGGATGGGGAGGGGGGGGGTGGGCTGAGGTTGGGCACCTGAGGAGCTCCCGCTGTGTCCCCGCAGTCTATGCCCGCGATGGGGGCCTCCCCCCCAACCTCTCCAAGGCCACGGTGAGGATCACGGTGGGGGATGAGAACGACCACGCACCACTCCTGGAGAGCGAGTCCTGCTCCGTGGAGGTCCCCGAGAACCAGAGTCGGGTGGCTCTTTACACCCTGCGGGCAACGGACCCCGACGGGGGCGACAACGGGCGCCTGGAGTATCACGTGGAAGGTGAGACCCTGGTCCTACCTTGGCATCGGGTGAGGGGTGGTCACCCCGTGGTGCCCACGGCTCTTGGAGTGTCACCTCCATGGGGCAGCTCCTGTTCAGGGAACCTCAGTGAGATGGGGGTGGGAGGGAGCTCTGGAGATGCTCTGGTGCAACCTCCCTGCTCCAGCAGCTCCCCCAGAGCATGTCCAGGCCCCTTTGGGATCTCTCCACACAAGGAGACCCCACAACCTCTCTGGGCAGCCTGGGCCAGGCTCCAACACCCTCCCCCCAAACCAGCTTCTCCTCCTGCTCCCATGGAACCTCCTGGGGTCCACTTGGTGCCCGCTGCCCCTTGGCCTGGCCCTGGGCACCCCTGACCAGAGTCTGGCCCCAGCCTCTTGCCCCCACCCTTGAGCACCATTGAGCAGATCCCCTCTGAGGTTTCTCCAGCTCCACAGCCCCAGGGCCAACCTGGTTCTCCTGCTCCAGACCAATGGAGCTCCTGCCACCCTAGGAAGGAGCACCCCAAGACCTGTCCAGGCTTCTCTCCCCGTTCCCCAGGCTCCTCTCTGGGTTCCTCAGGCTCATCCCCAACCTCTTGGCCACTCTGACCTCTTGAATTTGAGGTTGGAATCATAGAATGGGACCTTCAAGATCATCCCGTTCCAACCCCCCTGCCATGGGCAGGGACACCTCCCACCTTGAGGTTGCTCCAAGCTCCATCCAACTTGTTCTTGAACCCCTCCAGGGATGGGGCTTCCAGCACCTCTCTGGGCAACCTCTCTCCTTTCTCCAGATGGAGACCCCGGGCAGGATTTCAGCCTCGACCCCGTCTCCGGTGTCCTCTCCACCGCACGTGCCCTCGACCGGGAGCAGGTGGCTTCCTACAGCCTGAGGGTGGTGGTGCGAGACCACGGCTCCCCCCGCCTCAGCGCCACCATGACGGTCACCGTGCGGGTGCTGGACCTCAACGACAACGCCCCCACCTTCACCCAAGCCTCCTACACGGTGGAGGTGCCCGAGGACCTCCCCGTGGGCACCTTGGTGCTGCAGCTGGTGGCCGAAGACCCCGACGAGGGCACCAACGGGCAGGTCTCCTACTACTTGGGCAACGAATCCCTGGGCGTGTTCCAGGTGGAGCCCCAGAGTGGGCGCATCAGGAGCGCCCAAGCTCTGGACAGGGAACGTCAACCCAGCTACAGCTTCTTGGCCAAGGCGGTGGACTCGGCGCCGCGGGAGCCCCGCAGCTCCTCCGTGCGCGTCACCGTCACCGTCGCCGACATCAACGACCACTCCCCGACCTTCCTCCACGGCCCCCTGGCCCTCAACCTCTCCCGCCACACGCCCCTCAAGCAGGTGGTGGCCACGGTGAGGGCTGAGGACCGGGACGCCGGCGCCAACGCCTCGGTCCTCTACCGCCTCGCCCACCCCAACCCGGCCTTCGCCCTCAACTCCTACACGGGGGACATCCAGCTCCTGCAGCCCCTGGGCTCGCTGGGGCAGCGCCAACGCACCCTCTTCGTGCTGGCCACCGACCTGGGGCAGCCGGCGATGTCCTCCACGGGGGTGGTGGAGATCCACCTGCAGGAGGAGCCCTACCGGGGGCTGCGCTTCCCCCGCGGCGCCAGCGAGGTGGCCCTGCCGGAGAACGCGGCCCCAGGTACCCCCCAAAGGGGTGGGGTGGAGGGGGGGGAGTGACAGGGATGGGGGGGAGGGAGTTGGGGTGGAGAAGAGGAGGCTCTGGAGGGACCTTCCAGGAGCTGAAGGTGGGGGAAGGGCTGTTCCAAAGGGTTGGTGAGGACAGG
>VYZX01026444.1:6810-70603 GCA_013401335.1 Brachypteracias leptosomus
CCTTAAGAAGAGGACAAACTTGTGGAGGTTGCATCAAGAAGGCTTGGTGCAATCCTGCTTCTTGAAACAAAATCACTCATAATATTCACTAATGTATCAAAACACAAAATGGGGATGACTCAGCTAAACCATTAGTTATTACCCTGCTGTCATTAGACTGACCTATTATCTCCTGGTCAGCACTGGAGTTTTTAGGAGATGCAGTTTTCCTGTGTTGAAGTGTTCAAAATGCAAGAAGGGCTTTTCCTCCACTAGGTAAGGTTTCTCTTAAATGAAGCAATGCTTCATTGTCTATGTTTTCATAGTAATGACCAAGGAGCTGCTGAGTTCCTTGCCATTTTATCTGGGTCCTGAGGGTAGTGCCATGCAACTGGTTATCTCCATTCTGCTGGAGCTCACAACAGCCATATCAATAACTCATCAAGTTCAGCTTCCTGAAAAAAGAGTGGAGACACAACATGATACAAAAAGTAGGAAGATTATTATTTTTCCCAGGCCAGTGAGTATGTGTTACTCACCTGCCCACTCCCTGCCACACTTTCCAAAATACTGTGCAGTCTGCGTATCGGGGTACATCTCTGGAGTGTACAGTAATGTCATCTACTTGAGTAAAGACTTCTGGTTCACCAGGGCCTTGGAGAAAGGTTAGGATGAAGTAATCCTTCACATCATGAGATCCTGAGAGGGGACAGGTCATTGTCTCTCTATTGTATTTGTGGAGATCTGGAGATCCCAGCAAGCCCCATAGAGAAGCCTATGAAATCACTACTTATTACTTCCAATTCCAGCAGGCCTTAAATATTTCTACAAATAAGTCATTAAAATAGTTACATTTGCAATATCTCATTGTGAAAGGCAGCTCATAAAAACAAATATGACTCTGCCTTACCCAGAACACATCCATTTTTGGCTTTTGAGTGTAGGTTACATGATTTCTACCTGACTCGTTGTGGGGGTCATAATGAGAAAGAAACGGTCTCTGCCATACTTCTTAATATGCCCTTCTTTTAATTAACACACCATGACACAATGCACACTTTATAAATTTTTTCTTTTTTTTTTTTTAGGAAGTGTTGAAGGGATGGTACAGGGAATAGAGTGAAGCTTATCAATAACAGAGCTAGCAAATGCCCCATGTGAAACCCAGGTGGGTCTGGCAGATGGATATAAACGAGTAAATGGAATATATGAGTAGAGTGTGCAAGCTGGTGAGAGCTAACTGCCTGAGTTATTTTTGTTCAGTTGAGGCAATTGCTATTTTCTATAATGATAAATTAATTTGGTCTTCCAGATTTTAAATTATTTTTCTGAATTTTCATAGAATCATTTAGAAATTAATGTAACCAGGTCAAAAAAAGTGGAAAAATACAAAATGTTATTTTTATATTTTTATGGTATGTGCAAAAAAATACACTTAAAGTTGCAATATATTATGTATTTCTCAATACATACTGAATAGACATTTTATTATCAGATTTACAGATCTGCTAAGAACTTTCAGTCTTGTGCAGAAGAGTACTATAAAAAGCAAAACCCACCTATAATGCCATAAAAAAAGCATCTCTGAGAAGGCAAACCCTCACTTTGGGGGTTTTTGGCCTTTTTTTTTTCCACTGTGATGACATTCATCTTTTAGAACAGCAATTTCCTTATATATTCATAGCAGGTGATTTGAACCTACACAAAGTATAGGTCATATAAAAATGGGAAAAAATCCATGTAAATAAGTTGTCATGCTCTATCTTTCTCTTGTCCCCAATTCTGACATCTTCCTGTGCTCAGGTACCTGTCATATTCATTTGCATAAGTTTGGTTTTGCCGTTTCCTCATGCAAAGACTTATAGCTCAAAGTGGGCAACCATTAGATGATTTGCTAAAATAGAAGAGCCATTATAGCAGTTCAGAAGTAAAGATTTCACATATAGGATATATATGCACATACATGCATATGCTTCTCAGGCTGGGGACTGGGACAGCTCTTAACCACATCCCAGTCTCAGCTGTATCCTTGAATAATTCAATTTCTGTTTAATGCTTGTTTTCTTTTCAACTCGTGCCTGCTTCTACTCTGTGCTGCAAGGTATAAGCAGTCAAGACAGCAAAGACTGTGGTTTTGGGAAGGGACACACCATGATTTCTTCAGGATCATCAGAATGAAGCACAGGTTTTGGAATGAGCTTCCTGCTTACCCATTTAATAAAATACTGTGTTTCACTTCAAATCAGTCTTCTGAGTGTTTGCCTAAGCATCAAATGCCTAGTATGAAATCTTTGGTGACGAAACCCATAAAAACAGTCTTGCCTTGTTTCAAGGCTATTAGCACATGATGATTTGACTGTTCATATTGATAGATATTTCATCGTTTCTGAACTCTCCAGTCAGCCAGAAGGCATACAGGGACTGCTGGTCCTTTACTGCTTGAGTCCTGCTCCTTTTTCTATACTCTGAGATAGTAGTTGGGTTTTAAGGCAATTAACACAGATTCCAAGACTTCATTTTGAAGAGTGGAAGAACAGAAAAATCCCCTATTAAATTCCAAAGTCTGTCACTGCTGGTGAGTGCCTTTGCCTTCTTTGTACTCTCCTCTGAATTCATGCACAGCTTTTGTCTGTTCCAGGAGTCACTGAAGCAGAGACTTTGCAGAGTTCCAATCAGCACATCTTGTGGCAAGTTATCTCCCACTGCAGCCTGAAACAGGAAATTTCTACCCCTGCTTGAATCGCTAAATTAGCCATAGATTTTTTTATACCATACCTAACCCTATTTCAAAACTCCAATTAAACATGGCAATCACTGAACAGGAAGCTTCAATAGTACACACACCATGGCAACTACAATAACATCTATAGTATTTTGGACTTTTTTAGCTAGTATGTTGGGGTTATTTTTTGGTTATCTTTTTATCCATAGTGGCATAATTGTTAAAGAGAAAGTTGGTTGAATGATGAACTATGCACTGCCAGAACGTTTCTATTTGTCCTGCAACATGGTGCTGTCATTGAGGATTCTGCCATAACTTTTCTAACACTGAATTCTGATTATTTGATCTTGCATTTCATGGGTATACACACAACCTTCAATATGGACATGAGGTAGAAATAACCCTAGTGTTGTTGGAGGTGAGGATATAGAGGAAAAAATTGCAGTAGCAAAGCAGAAGTGCATGTGGTGTTTGTACAATTGCTTTAGCACACGAAAGGCACAAGAGACTTGAAAGTTTCTGGAGGTGGTGCTTCTAAAATTTCCAATGGGAAACAATTGAGCCCCTGTTGATACTAAAGTATTCAGGATGACTAAACTGACTTGTTCACTTGAAATCAGATATGATAAATCTTATACTTCCCCACCAGCCCCTCACCCCACCCCCTACCCCACACTACTTCCCCCAGCTAGATTCTTTCTTATTTGCAAAAAATGTGATACATTTAAAGAAATCCAGGCTCAGAAACAGAAGTCAGACCTCAATTATTGCTACATCTGTGGATCCTACTACCTCTGTTCATAGTGTGACATTGTTAGAGGATCCTGCAGGATAACAGGATTTATATCGATGTACCATAGGATATACCTCCCATCCTCTTCTCAGCAATGTTTCTGTGCCAATATAAAATGAAACTTATTTCTTATCAAACTTTCTGATCATGCAACACTGTTCAGAGGTATGTTCTCTGAGAAAGTCTTATTTCACATGAAGCATTCTCCTTTTCTGGCATGGCTTAAGACATGAAAGAAGTGATATTAATACTTTCAAAGTTTGTGGTTTTGCTCCAGTAATTAATAAAACATAGACTAGAAATTTTACCTTGACAATTGAACTCTGCTACCCATGTGAACCACAATTATTACTCTGAAAATCCAATGGTTTAAGTTTGTATCTGCAGTCCACTGTCTAGAGTCCTCACCACTAATGGGAATCAACTAGTGGGAGGCATCCCTGCCCATGGCAGAAGGGTTGGAACTAGATGATCTTTAAGGTCCCTTCCAACCCTGACGATTCTATGATTCTATAACTAGCTATATGCTGAAGATATTAAATGTCAAGCACCTCCTCTCAGTGTGTCAGTCAGACCTCATGGTTCAATACCTCACCACATACATGTACATCCTTTAAGACAGCAAAATCTGATAGAAATATTTCCTTTCTCTTCCTTTCTTTCCTTTCTTTCCTTTCTTTCTTTGGTTTGGGTGGTTTTCAATGTTTTGATTCAAGAAAAGTGAAAAATAAGAAACAAAACGGTCTGGAAGTTCATATATCCTTATGAGTACTGATTTCCTTTCCAATATAGGATAAGAGAATAAGTAATGTGTTAATCCATTCCTTCCTATCCATCCATGCATCCATCCTTTTTTTTCTCATACAAAGATAAGGCAGCAGCTTGATAATACGTTGTTTTCATCAGCAACCTGGGCTCAGGGTACACAGACCCACTCCTGTGCACAGTACACCAGTCCTTCAGCAATGTCAACTCATTTGCAGTTCTTACTGTAAGCCAAATCAGGAAAGATTTTTGGCTTTAAAAACCAAAAATGCTGTAACACAAGAATTTTGAGGGGGATTTTTTAAAGTCATATGAATTCCCTGATCCAATTCAGAGCTACATCTCACAAATTATCATGTTAGAATGTGGACAGCACAACTCACTGAAGGCAGTGTACTGGTGAAGTGCTGGGCCCTGGGCTGTGGGCCCTAAATTGGAATTGACCTATGGATGAGTCACAATCCAGCAACATGTTTTGTTCCCCAAGTGGTTCCCCAAGGCCCCAGAGGCAGAACCTGGCCCACCTGTGTGAGGCCCTGCCTTCCCCCAGGTGATCATGGTTGGGGTGGTGGGCAAGGCCAGAGCTATATTAACCAGGAACTGACCAGTGTGAGAGAGAAAACAAGAAACTAATCAGTTTGAAGAGAGTTCCTCTTGGGGGCAGCTTGCTGAGCTCTCTTTTGGTAGTGTGTTCCCCTTTGGCTGATTCCAGATGGAGAAGAACAAACAGATAAAGAATAAAAGATGAAAAGATGAAGTTATGCTGAAGGGATGTTGCTGAGTTTGGTGTTGGCCTGAGGAAGAAGAGAGCCAGCAGCACAGTACCCAACATTAAAATGAAGATGCAAGTAATGACTTGAAACCTGATGTTCATTTCCAGAAGCAGAACAATTCTTAAACTAATTTTTAAAAATAGGCACCTTGTTATCCATGCATAAGAAGGAAATACCTATATCTCTTTTTTAATTTGGGTGCCTGAGGATCAATTTAAGAATGCTCAGATACTTTGACTCTGAGTGGAGCACAGATGTCTAACACAAGCAATGTTTGCAGCGCTTCCTTTCCAAGGTGTAGTTTAGACTGAACATGCAGAAAACAGTATATAACAGCTCAGATACTTAAACAGAACAGTTACCATCAGTATAGGTGCTCCTCCACTAAGTCTGTTTCTCAGAGAAAGATTCAATCTTGGGTGTGTGACTCTTCTTTTGTACTAGTCAGACACAGTACTGAAGCATCACAGAGTCCAATTTATACTTCAACTGACCTCATTTACATTAATGCAATTACTTCAGAGATTACTTTGGTCCATGTGGCTATTTATAGCTGTCAGGTTTTATGTAGAAAACCTCTGCACTGTAAGAAACAGGCCACCAACAAAATAAATTTGCTAAGTATATTAAAAAGTTGTTTCTCCTTCCCCAGGGATAAACAGAGAATTGCAACCAAGAAGAAGTCATTGAATAATCAGTCACTTACCAGCTATCACCCAATGATGGTGAGACTATAACATTTCTTGTTCAAAATACAGTGGAAAGGTAGTTTTCTCAGATATATGGGAACTGCTGGCAAATGCTACATTTTTAAGTGGTGTATGTATGTTCCTTATTATAAATATTGTATCCAAATGTGGAAAAGCATAGAGACCTGTTGGAACACATGGAATATATTTTAACACTTTCAGCCATTCAAGGGTAGATGTCTTAGCCAGGTGCACCTTATTCTCATGAAAAAAAATAATAATAAAAAAAAACAGAGCAGAAGAGATCTTTATACCAGCAGTTACAGCACTGAATTGGTATGTGGAAGGGTTCAGGTCTCAAGTTCAGTGTATCCTATCATTTTACAAAGCAGAACAGTTCCTGCAAGAGACAAAGATAGAGATCCATGTGAAGAACTGGCCAGTCTGATTCATAAACATACAGCTCAGATGTTGACAACTGACACTTGAATCTGTGCTTCAGATCATGTTCAACTGAGATGTTAGAAAAAAATTTCCACTTTTTAGGTGAATTCTTTAACTTGCTCATCAAATGGGGGATGGGTGGACACATCTTTCTCATGCCTTTCCTGTGGTCCCAGCAGGTAAAGATACTGTGAGGAAATCTCAGTGTTCAGAGCACCCCCGTTCCGTGGGACATGATATCTGTCGAGTCGTTCTCCATGGTTACAGTGGCAGTAACTTAATCTCATCAAGATTTTAATGATTATATATACATACATCACCAGAAACTTAAGCATGCAGGTTGAGTTATGCAGTGGAACCAAAATGCTCCATAGTGTGCTCCTGAGTCTCATTCCATGAATATCCAAGCTGGAGAATCTGCTACAAGACTTAATCTTTTCGTTCCAGCCTGAAACCTGTGTTTTCTCTGCAAGGAGCCAGATATTGGAGAGAGATATGCAAGAAGCAGACACAGGTGCCCTTCTGATGCTGCCAGGATGTCAAGACAGACTTAGGAAACATTCCCAGGTTTCACAATTTAGACATAATCCTTGCCCTCAGGGAGAAAAAATGCTCTGAGAGACCTACCGTTGATGCCTAAGTTCCTTTCCCATGTAGGACACCCACAGCAGTGGCCCCATACCATTTCACAGAATCATAGAATGGTTTGGGTTGGAAGGCACCTCAAAGATCATCTAGTTCCAACTCCCCTGCCATGGCAGGGACACCTCCACTAGACCAGGTTGCACAAAGCTCCTTCCAACCTGCCCTTGAACACCTCCAGGGATGGAGCATCCACAACCCCCCTGGGCAACCTGTTCCAGTGTCTCACCACCCTCAGAGGGAAGAATTCCCTCTTAATTTCAAATCTAAATCTACCCTCTTCCAGTTTGAACCCATTACCCCTTGTCCTATCACTGCAGGCCTTTGTGAAAAGTCCCCCTCCAGCCTTCTTGTAGGCCCCCTTCAGATACTGTAAGTGGTATCAGAACAACCCAAATTACTGACAGCCACCCCACTCACCACAGCACATGGACTCAGTTTGTCCAGTCACATCAGAGAAGTCTCAGTAGCAAATGAAATAGATAGCAGCATCACAGTGTTGAAATACCTTACTCACACCAGAATTTCTGTGGGTAGTGCCATTCTGTTAGACCTTCACAGTTCATTCCAGGTATTTTAGCTCAGCTCTAGTCTTTTTATCTAATAGATAGTTAAAAATCAACTCTAAATATAGTGTAGTGTAACTGTGTAATGATATGTTTATGTTCAGCTAGGGGGAAAAAAAGTAAGTGAAAAGAGTAACAGTTAACAGTGTCACCTCCTGTTGTGCCCAAACTGTGAGATGCAGAAACTGGAGACAGTCTGCATAAAATTAACAAATAGCTGATCTGTGGAACCATATATTCAAACCTGTCTACAAAAGACTCCTCTCCCCCTGCTCTCCTACTACATCAATCTATATTACAATTGAATATGACAAAAATATTTTAACAATGTAAAGCAAATACCTGGACCTATTTAAAACAGGTAATTTAAAAGAAATTTTACCATTGTAAATGCCACTCATTTTGACTACAATAGAAGTGATTAAAGAATAGAAGCATTTGGATGGATAAAGTGGCTTTGTTGTAGCTGTGCTGCAAAAATTAGTAGTTCACCAGGTGTTAATAATTGATTTGCTCCAATCAGATCGAAGAGTGGTGCAGTTTCAGTTTCAGTTTCTTTTTCCTTTTTTCTTTTTTTTAAACTTTAATTAGCTTATCATTACACAAGGTATCTGTGAGTTTAATTTCTCTCAATGTCTTCTGCAAACTGAACCAACAGAAAGCCAGAAATAGGTTCAAACCACAGACTTTGGATCTGGATTTCAGACACATGAAATCTCAATCTGGTGTTTTGATATAGACTTTGATACAGTTAAAAAGACACTTCCAAAAGTGATCCTCAGAGCAGTTAGTTTTGAAACAGTGACAGCCCCATAATGCGGACGTACCTTAATCCAGGGATTTTGTTTAGTGTCTATTTCTGCCTATCTTGGTCTTTTCTTTCTAAACACTGGAAAGAATAGAATCCAGTGGATAGCAGTCCAGAAGCTGCCAATACTT
The DNA here is from genome assembly GCA_013401335.1 of Brachypteracias leptosomus. Taxonomy (NCBI): domain Eukaryota; kingdom Metazoa; phylum Chordata; class Aves; order Coraciiformes; family Brachypteraciidae; genus Brachypteracias; species Brachypteracias leptosomus. The sequence goes on from VYZX01026444.1 coordinate 15,123, forward strand.
TAATAATGCTATCTGCATTAGCAAGGATTCGTAACTTATGGCCAAAGGGTGCTCTGCACAAAGCGTATTATGAACAATTTTAGGGGAAATATGCTTGAACTTTTCAGTATTCTTTTTGTCATTTATTTATGATCATTGTTGAATGCAGTATATGGGGATATAGGCTCTGTTCAGCCATTCCTATGCACAGGACAAACATCTTTTAAAAGTGTGCCTTGCCTTGAAATGAGGCAAGGGAATCTTTTTATGAGAGTATTTGAACACTTCCACCTAAGTAAACGGTCCCTTTTTCTGGAATCAATTGCCTGCAAAAATCAACTGGGTTATGCCATAGTTGATCTAACATGAAGCCTCATACACTTTTTATATCTCTGATCCAAATACCAAGTTGATGGAGCCATGACAGAAAACTTTCTGCCAAAGTAAGCAGGCATCGCATCAATGGCCAGATGATCTCTTTGTAAATCTGAAAGTCTTGAAGTTAGTCTGGGTCTAAATCCTTTGTGGTTTCAAAAAAAAAATCATAATTATTAAACTTGTGTATCAGGAATTCAGACATGTTTGTACTCATAATTCACTGATTCTTACTTAGGAACAATCCCATGTCTGTTCTTCAGATTTAAGACCTCCTTGTAGTTCTTCGTTCATGATAATGGATCAGTTTTAAATCTGTCAGTAGATAGGTGATGCAAAATTCTTTTGATAATCACTTGATTTGACATCCCATAAAATTTATTGGATTAGGCAAAATTGAGAGTGTTCTGCTTTCTCAACAAATAAAATGCAAGCATCATTTGCCTGGTATGTGACCTTAAGGTAGGTGTTTCAAAACTTGGTCTTTTCAAAATGCAGAGAAGTAGTAACTAGATATACTTCATTTAGGTCTATTATAGGAATCCTAAAACTGTTTGTCTGAGTTGGAAGTTTTGTAGACAGTTCTTTGACATGCTACAATGTTACCCTAATCAATACAAAAAATTTCCTAGCAAACTCAGAATTTTCACCAGAGGTAATAAATACAGCATTTTGTGAAACCAGTATCCCAGCCATTCATTTCAAAGATCTGGCAACCCTGTTCCAAAGTTTCCATCTACACTTGGTAATTTAAATTTTTATTCACATCTCTGCACATTGCTTTGATTATGCTTTACTTAAGAATGGCAATGTACTGGAAGTCAAAATCCTGCTCACAAGAGTTTCTAATCCAGCTTGACCATGCAGGAGCTTTGAGAACTGAGGATGAACTCCTAATGAAGTCCAGCACTTAGATGTGTTTTATGTAAAACTATGTCACAGGATTAATCTATAACAAAAACATCCCAGTCTCTGGAAAACTTAAGAGTACAGCTGTTTTATTTTCTACTTCTCTGCTACTAAAACTCAGCAGAAGATGGCACGTATCCTTACACAACAGCGAATATTGTCTCTGAATGGTTTTATTTGTGCTGCAGTTGGGCAGTCCAGAGACTGAATTTGACATATCTTGTGTTTTGTAGACTGGATCTTTTTGGTGGCTTGCCAGAGTGGATAAATCTTTGTGCTGGTTCAGAGGAGCAATTTGGCCAATGCACAAAGAGAAGCACAATGGGGGAAGCAGTTGGCAGTGTCCGCAAATACCCGAGAATCTGCAGCGTCCGCTGCAACACAGCAACGTGTCAAGTGACAGTATCGGAGAGCAGGACTCCGGCTTTCCCTGCCCGTGTTTTATGTGCATTTTCCTGACATCATGTCCCTCTTGCTGGTCTGTATGCCGATTTTCTAGGATTAAGCTATACCTTCAGTAAAGACAGTAATCATATTTCAACAATGCATTTTAAAAAGCTTCAGTCAGACTTCTTGAATTATTGCAGAGTCAGAAAAAAAGCCTCAAGGAACTGCAACAAAAGCATTGTTTGCTCTAGTGCACCTCAGTCACCTTCTAAGCCATGTTCTGTAAAATAAATTTTAGCTAATAGAGTTCCTGACCTTGCAGCTACAATTTCTAATTAAGTAAAGTTAGTCAATGAGCTCTTATTTTTCTGATATCGTATTCCCCATGTCGTGGCTGCTCAACTCACTACCCAGCCATGTTGGTTATTTTAAGCGAAAACTTGCTTTAATATACTCTGCAGCACCTAGAACAAGAAGCACACACACTGTATATCCATCATTTCCATGTCGATGAGGAGAAAACAAAGGGATAATTATAAACTGCATCTCATATTGTTACTCTTACACTCGACATGTGCATCTATTTTTTTTTTTTCCACAGTAAAGTGATTCTGCTGTGGAGATAGCACCAGGTGCATGGGGGTGACCTCACACACACACCAAATCGGGAGCTGACATCCATCACACTTTGAAATTTTGGATTTCATCATTTCCTGATCTTTCTAAAGGGATCACAGCACCTGGCCCTCACAGCTGTAGTTCATTTAGAAAGCAATTTAAAAACCGAGAAAAAAGCAAATGACATCTTGCTGCCTCAGCCTTGTCATTAAGTATAGCAGAATGGCCTTCATTTATGAGACACATGGCTAAGAATTAATATCTTTCAGTGCTTTCTCAAGTCGAGATTACAAAAGGTTTGAAAGACCACTAAATAATTAGTAGCATGACTGAGGCAAGCAAAAAATAAAAAAAAAAAAAAGAGAAAGAAAGAAAGAAAACAACCTCTCTTCTTCATTATGAAGAATATGAAGAATATTGAGAATCACACTGACTTCAACATGTTCCAAATGCTGGGGCCTTTGAGCATTTTGTCCTCACTGTAGAGTAAACCTTCAGCTTTTATTTCCTCCCCTTTTCATCCTCTGTAGCACTGGAAGCTTTGTGCATATATGGATACCTTCTCTGTACAGTTAAATGCCTTTATGTACACAAACTGTTTCTCTGCATCTGCAGGGGCTGGACTTTATGTTGAAGTTAGCGTTTTAAAGTTTTGCACAATACCAACCCCTTTCCCTTTACTGTTCTGTCACATTATGCTTTGCTGCTTTTTTTTTTTTTTTTTTTCATTTCATTTTATTTATAATTTTACAGCTGACTTTAATGCTTATAAAATGAGTGGCTAATGACACTGGCTGGAGCCAGCTATCATGTGGGCAGGTGCTGTGCAAACTCTCCTCACACAGCTCTGCCAATGCATCCCAGACTCGCAGCATCCAGGCACGCCGCTTGCCTCCCTCCTTCCCTGTGCCCCCACGGCTCCCCTCTTCAGCAGAGCTCACGCTGCTCTGCCAAACCGCACAGGGGCTTTTTGAGAGTTCAGAAGGTTTTATTAATCTAAGAAGAATTTGGACTTTTGAGTCTGAAGAAAAGCCCCCAGTGTTGGATGTGTGCCCATCCTATTGTCTGTGCAGTTTGAACCTGGGAGAAATCATACCCATCCAAGTCACTTTGTTGTGAGTCTTCACATTGGGTTCAAATCTGCACTGCCCAAAGTTTCCTCCCACCCCTTTCTTTGGGTTAAACACATAATTTTGTGGAAGTGTTTACAAAAACAGGGCTCAGATATTGTTCAACCCTTTCATGCTGTGTAGCTGGAGTTATTGTTTTTCAAGTGCCGTCTGATAACAGATCCAGTCCTTCATATTTTCCCATAGAGTTAATAAGGCAGCAAAAATCTCATTTGTTCTAACTGTAGTGTTTTCTTTGTTGACTCAGCATTCTTGGATGAGTTTGAAAGGATTGTACATGCAAATGTAATTCAAATACAGAATAATAATGTTTATTTATCTTTTTGTGTATCAACTCAGTGCACTACTAGCTGCTGTGATTAGGTAGCTCCTATTACAGTTCAGGGAAGTGAAAATTGGCATACTGGGCTTCCAGAGTTACCTTTGATTCTTTCCCTTGGAGAGTGCTTTCAAGCTTAGAACTAAAAAAGATGTTAGGACCCACAAGTTTTGGGTTCATCTCACTGGACAGACACCAGGTTTGGAGATAGGAACTGCATGTTGGGATTCCGTGTGTGCATAAGCCTGTGTGTGGCCTTAATAGGTCAATGCTGAATCTCAGCCTCTTAGCAATGACACCTAAATGAAATCTTACTTCACACACTGCTGAAACCTTCTGGGACTGAATCCGCTTACTCTCAATTAATATCAAACCAAAAAATCACAACAGTATGTTTAAAAATCATTTTCACTGTGAAGTAGGACTAGGAGAAAGCCCACTGAAATCAATTAACCCTTCTGAGGATTTCAAAAGGATTTGCCTCATTCCTTTTCCACTACCACCATTCTCCCAAATCACCCATCTCCAAGAAAATCCTCTGCCCAAAAGGTTATGCTGGGTTTTAGTTAAACTACCCATTGTCTTAGGACTCTGCTGATCAGAAATTAATTTTCCTCGGGGTCTTCTTGGTCTGTCCTGCCTTGGCACGTGGCTTCAAACAGCAGGACACATCCTCTCACTTGCCAAACAGTATTTCTGTCTCCTCTCCTAACTCATTTCCAAAAATGCCACAACCACACCCAGCTCTTTCCTCCGAGAGCCATATCTGACTGACTCTGTGCATGTGGAGCTTTCACTAGTAAATAATCTCAGGGAGCCAAATGATGTGTTCAGGAGGGGGTAGTGCTCTTGGAGGCTATTGGCAGTCGTTCAGATGACAACCAGCTGCAAAGAGCTTTAAGAACAGTGTTATACACATACGCATGCACAAAAAGAAAGGAAAAAAAGGAAAATTGTTGACTGAAGATGTATTGCCCTTGATTGAATAGTGAGGAACCTGCTGTCAAGAAAATAGATATTTGGGAAACCAAAAAAAAAAGGTTTGCCCATTTTACTGGCTGTACATCAGCCTTCAATTGTCAGCCTTCAACTGCTGAGGCCACACAATGGTGATTTCTGCTTGATTAGTCTCTGAGTTCACAAAAATTGCTTTTCCGGTTGCCTGTTGATTTTTACTACAAGGACATTGTTGCCTGCAGTTTTGTGAGTAGGGAGCTCTGTAAGAGGAGAGTAACTCATGAGCACTCTAATTTGCACAGCTCCTTATAAAAAGTATTGACAGAAATAGTAGCAGAAAGCCTACATGTCCTACCATATTCACTACCTTGAGTGTGGCCTTCCAGTCTTTCACACCACATACTTTGACAAAGCTATACCTGGTGATAATATTTATTAAAATTGCATTACACATAACTGGTTTCTGAGTTCCTAGGAGAGTAGATCCTACAGGTTTTCTGTTCCCTCTTGAAAGGGATGGAGTTGAAACATAAATACAGTTGTATAAACCTCCGTGGGGGCAAGTTGGCTCCTATTATGGGAAAAAGCCAAATATTCATCAGTATTTCCAGAAAAAAATAAAAAAATATTTTTCCAAAGTGAATAGGTTAAAATCTATGGAGAGAAACAAAACAAACAAAAAAGAAGATAAAACAACAACAACAGAATATTAAATGTAGGAAGTAAAACTTTGGAGTTTTTTGTTAGATACTTCTGTACAATGATCAAAACACTTCAGTCACTTTCTGAGATGTACCATCTTTTTTTCCTATATTCCAAGCTCCCATAATAAGAAATAGTTGGTCTCTACTGGATATTCAGTTTATTTTCCTGGGTTCTTGACATGAGCTCATTTTCCCAGCAGTTAGTTGTATGTGTCAACATTTCTATGAACTCTACAGGAAGGGAATGGCAATTAGGATGCGGATTTAAAAGGCAGGTGTCAGGCTTAAGCTCAACATGTAGCCACATCAGCCCCTTGAAACACCAGAATTGTCTATTGGAAGTGCTACCTCTGTACACTGACTATAGACAAAGCCTGGAAAACTCATACAGATGACTAAAGTCACCCTTATGACTCTGATGCACAATGAAATTACTGTAGTCTAGGCAAACAGCAGCCCAGCTGTAGTACCCATAGATGCTCTCAGCCTGAAAATGCAGCAAGATTGGAGTTACTTTATCCTGCAGTGAATGAGGGTTGAACTAAATCACACTGTCTTGCATTTTCCATAGATAGAAAATAAAACACACGCTGACGGTTGTCACTGTTCAACTTGCTAAGTTACAGCAACTCAATAGGTGTTTGAGCATTTATAAGGTGCACAAACATAGCCTGAGATTGCTTTGTGTCCATTGGCTCTGTTGTAATGTAACCCTTGATGATCTTAACACAGCGTATTGCTACAACTACAACGTGGGCACGCTTGCTCTCAGCGCTATGGCTGAAAGAGGAAAAAGGATTCAAAGATCGTTCCTCACTCAAAGAATTTCAAGCATGTCAGCAGACAAAACCAGAGAAATTTACCCCAAATTTTGCTGAATTTGTACATTAGCAAGGCCTGAGGAACATCAGACTGTCATTTCCATAAGTATTATGATTTATTGCGCTTTGAAAGCCTTTAATAATACTAGCCTTGTGAGGAGTGGCTGAGGGAACTGAGGTTGTTTAGCCTGAAGAAGGCTCAGGGGAGACCTTGTCACTCTTTACAACTACCTGAAAGGAGATTGTTGCAAGGTGATGGTCAGTCTGGTCTCCTATGTAGCAAGCAATACAGGAGGAAACAGCCTCAAGTTGCAGCAGGGGAAGTTTAGATTGTATATTAGGAAAAATTTCTTCACAGAAAGGATTGTCAAGTCCTGGAAAAGGCTGCCCAGGGAAGTGGTGGAATCATCATCCCTGGGGGTATTTAAAAGACCTGTAGATGAAAAGGGACATGGTTTAGTGGTGATGCGGCAGTGCTGGGTTAATGGTTTGACTTGATCTTGAAGGTCTCTTCCAATCAAAACGATTCTATGATTCTATTTACATTCTGAATATTTTAAATTACATAGATTGATCTCCCATCACAAAAAACCTCACTATCTTAACATCCTGAAGTAAAAACATCATCCCTGAAAATTTTTCTGTAAACCACAAGCTATTTAAATTCCTTTCAGAAAAAGGGAATCTATTGTTAAACTTAAATGTATATATCTACATGTATATATGCGCACAGAGAAAATACATCAACATTCTTTTCAATTGTGGTATTTTGCACAATCTTGCATTTAAAACATGACAAGGTTTTATTCTTTCATCTCTGTGTTTTCCATTTGAGTATCCCAGATTTACTGTGTTCTGAGAGTTAAACTATACAATAGTTAAAAGTTAATTTTCTTTCCTGTCCCCAAAAAACAAACAACAGAAGAAGGAATTTAACCTCATATCCTCACTCTGAAATTAGTCCTATTGTCAAAAGATGACAGCTGTATCCTGATTTCAAGAATTTCATGTTGGAATTAAGCAGCATTTTTGAAACCATTGTGTAACTTCAAACAGATCCATAATGGTCCCTCAGCAAACCATTTTCAGAAGACTTGTGTAAGTAAGATAAAAAGACACCATTTCTGAAGAGATGCTTTTATGGGCTAGGTCAGAGTGCTCTTTCCATGTTGTTCATTCCCAGTCGAATTTCCTAATAGCCTATCTCCTCAGCTAACAGATGCCCAGCCTCATGTCGGAACCAGATCGAGCCACCACTGAGATGATATCCAGCTCCTTTCTTATTGAGCCGTTTCCCTAGCAGATGGTGCAATGCTGCAGGCACACTCCTTCCTGTTAATTACCAGCCTTCGCTACAGATGGAAATGTCAGTCAGCCTCACAGGTCCTGGTTCCTGCCATTGCCTCAGTCCATAGCCCTCTACCTAGGCAAGATGCTGCCAACACACACCATGTGTTTTGTGACTGCTGACTAGGCAGGCAACAAAAAACAACTTAGTTCATGAATATTCATGGAGGAATGTTTAGAGTTCTGTTCATCTGCAATGCTTACAGATCTGCTTAAAGGAGATTGCACTTTCTGAGGAGCCCTGTGCCCCTTGTTTTACTATGGTGCGGGCAGATGAGTTATCAAAGTGTGTTGCTATAGTAACATATAAAGGGCTATTAAATGTCTGTCGTTTGGAGACTTCTATAGGCACATCGGTTTCTGGCTGCCATTTTTTTCCATACCTTAAGTGCCCTTTAATTATTCTTGTCCTGCAATAACAGACCAATAGTCTGTTCAGTCTGAACTGATTATCTAATAACTGTTGATTTTCATTAAAGCCTGATTACCTCATTATAAGTAACCAATATGAATTCCTTGATCTTTCCTGGTACCTAAGCACAGTAAATCCAGGTAAATGAAATTCTGCGTAACCTTTATAAATTCATTAGACACATATTTTAATGGCTATAGAATAATTGTTAGCAATTGAAAAGACATTTTCAGAAAGATTTTATATAAAGTTTGAGTTAGAAGGTTAGAAAAATATCTACCATGCTTTTTCTTCTTTTTCTTTCTGTCTTCTTTTTCTTTCTGTCTTCTTTTTCTTTCCTTTTTTTTTTTTCTGGAGGTAATTCATTCTCTTGTGAGAATCTGTGCAAGTGTAATGTGTAGATATTAAAATAGCAATATGACTCAGAACGTGCCAATAATATTCTTCAGTTTTTTGACTCATGACTGTTCACGAAGTGAGAGATTAGATGTTCCAAATCAGAAAAGCAGGCATCTAGTTTATGTTAAGAACACACTTTTCAAGCAAAGGAGAAATATATTCTTTTTTCAGCATGCAGAATGAGCAATATGTACAGGAGTAGGGGATATTTAAACAACAGTATTTTAAATCCACTCTGGTCTGATTGTTGTCAGTCTGCTAATGCTTCAGCAACAGAGCAGAGCACCCAGAAATACCTGAGAAAGATACATATTGTTTCTTTGAAAGAACTGCAAGTCTGACCAAAGAAAAGTTCTTAAAAATCAGTCAAGTATACTTTCTGAGCACTGCTTCTTTCCTGCAGCTTTATCTCCATGTAAGAGTTTACTGTGACTGCTGAATTTTGTGTCTGTCTTGCTTTGCTTATATTGTTCTAATGGTTTAGTCTGTACTCAGTTTTAAATTGTTAACTGCTAAGGAATAGTGGGTTTTGAAGATGCTGTCTATAAACCTAGAAAGCATAAAATCTGTGATGTTTTTTGATCCATTATGTTTTGTTTTTTCACAGAAATATATTCTGTTTTTATTTATATCTTCATTACAGCGAATCACAAAAAAATCCGTGTAAGATATTTTCAAGGTTTATTTCAATTTCTAGGTCCCACACATTGTACTATTTCAATAGTAAATAAGAAAATGTAATGCTATAACCTATTTATTTCTAAAATATATTTAGCTTTATCCTTCCAAGATGAAACTACAAAACATATGCTATTACCAAACTTCTGTCAGCTGCACTGGGAAATTGAAATTACAAAACACCAAGGGGTTCAAAATGGGTACAAAAAGGGCGCGAAAGTTTGGAGATTACATTATGTGCTCATACATTATGTGAATTTTGACTTTGTAAATCACTACCTGAATTAATATGTAAGCTACACACACATCATTTTAATCTATATGTTCTAAACTAATTACTGTCCTTTAAAAACAGCCACAATGTGAGAGTGCGTGACATTCCAACAGACAGGTCTTCTGTGGGGCAACCACACATCTATTAAAGCTTACACACTCATAAACAAATATTCTTATATTCCATGCAAATATGAAAATATTCTACAATAACATATAAAGGGCAGCGTACACTTCAGTGTCCAATATTTAGCTGACTCTTGGCTAGTCCTCAGCTTCTTTACAGCCAAATTTATACTCAGTGGAAAGTGATTTCATACCAAATTACTTTTCTCAGCCCTTCTCAACTTGCACTCTAGAAGTACATAAATTACAGTAAACTATTTTTGTTTTCTTAAGGGCCAGGTATGACTTTCTGAGACTTAAACAGCTGGCACCTTGAGTTAGGTGAAACAAATCTACTCCAAATGCACGGCAGCTCTGGCTGTACCCACGCTGCAGAGCAGGTGGACTCACGGTAACTGTTTCGGAGCACTTCAGTTCCCTTCTAGTGCCTGTGCTCTCTTCAAAGGGGCCAGGGCACAGGGATGTTTTATCACAGCCTGTTGCACAAATAATATATTTTCAATGACTTTCAAAGCAATATGTTCAGGTATTTTAGGTTACTGTCTCAGAGAACTGTGGGGCGGTGGCAATACTGGTGCTTTTTTGCAGATAGGATCCCAGCAGGCCCAGTAACCTTCTCATCTGGTGTGTCCTTATCTTGGTGGTGGTACATGCACTGCCCAGAAGGGAAAAAAATATTTTACCTAGGGTGGTAAAGCTCTGGTTGGAGAAGACTCCATAGTCACCAAGAATAGCATTGCCCCTACTGTGGGCACTGCAAATACTGTGACAGTTTAACTCTAATCGACCAAGTCAGCAAGTTTCACAGCAACCCAAGGAACTCATTGCAGATTGTTTGGTTAGATTAATCTGAAAGAGGTCTAAAAGTTGAAGTATCGCATTCATTCTAAAAAAAATACTGCTCTTATTTGTATTCTTGTAAGCACTACAGTAATCTGATTGACATAAGTGGGCTATTCAGAGAAATGAGTGTTCAGACTATTCCACATTATGCCTTATTATTTCTTTATTGCAGCAGAATCTGGGTTATATTTTTCATAGCTTCTTGGGACATACATATCCTCATGCACCTTTCATCATTAAGTGAAGATGGCAGCTGAGGAGGATGACAAAGTTGCTCTAGGGTATAAAAGCAAGATTAAAAAAAATAGATGGACAAAGTTAGGCATGTGTGGGTGTGAATGACATCAAGACAATCATATTTTTTAAATTAGCAATGACACATTTCAAATGCCATCTCATTTATTGAGCCTTAAATTTGAGTTTCAACCATTGTTCAGGCAACTGCAAAAGTTAGCTGCATTTTAGCTAAGGGGAAACACAGCCTCACATGGAAGTACTCAGGGACTGTATACATCAACCTCTCTCTCATAACATGACCAAAAGAAAGGTAAATCTTGGTCAGCTCTTCTCTGATCATATGAAAGCACACACAAATGATGTGTTGCAACACATGCCCACTTCTGTCCCATTACTACTGCACTTATCCATCCCAAAGAGCAAATTAATCTTATAACATGGTGAAGAAAATACTGCAGAGTTCCCAGAAAAGAAAGGAAGAGGAAATAAGTAATTACAACAATTCATACAGACGATTAATTGTACTTCCTGATTGAATCTAGCCTACCAGGCACACATTGGAACCTACATTGATCATATACCAAATAACTGAATTATATCAAACTCTCACAAACATTTTCTTCAATTCTTGAAACTTTTTACAGCCTTTAGTGGTTCCAGCTTTGTATCATCTCTTTGGTAGGTTTGGAGTTGCATGGTTTGGCTGCAATTACAGATGTAGGTTTGCAAGTCTGCAGACTTTTTTTTTTTTAGATGTGCTATATTTCACCATTTAACCAAAACTGTTTGAATGAAAATACAACAGGAAAGTTCAGAATTAAAAATGGAAACTATGAATAATCTGTCTGCCACCAGGATTTTGCCTGCAAAGACTAGACTCTTTCCTTTGCATCAAAGCAGGCTAAGAAAAATTTTGAGATGAACTCTCAGGGAGATCAGATGGAAAATTATTAAATATCTGAACTGTTGTTACACAGTAATATTCACTTGCTACTCAAGGATGCCTACTCTGTAGGAATTGAATGAGCTTGTATTGCTCAAGGAGGAGCAAAAGAAATCATACCTTTCCCTATATGGTGCCAAGTAACAAAGGAGTAGTGGAGAATGGGTATGGGCACTGAAACAGAAGATCCTCTGGATCTGGAAAAATGAGATCCTGTTACAGCCTGTGATCCCGTAGGTTAACAACCCATTACCACAAAACCTATGCTGACACTTGGGGTTTAAAACACTTTGACAGACAGGCTGGGTGCATAACCCTATCCACCTAACGGCAGAGGAACAGATTCCACTTTTTTATAACTTATTTTTGGCTGTCTTTGCCACCTTTTCTACTTATCTCCTTCTCAATCTACTACTGCCATGGCAACGTACAACTTGCTCATTCAAAGCTAGAATGGCTAAAGAGTACATTCTTCTGAAGTCAGAAAGGACTTGCTTACTGGGTCAGCTGGTGGGAGGATGCGTTCTAAGAAAAGAAGTTAACAGACTTAGCATGTATCCAACAGTGCTCGTGTTGAAATAGTTTTATTTTATTCTTCTGCAATGTGGTTATGGAGTCTTAAGTACTGCAATTACAGGTGTGGCCTACAGTGTATGATATCCTTAGTCTTTTTACCTGTCTTCTTCATTTCAGAGAAGCAAGTCAATCAAGATGTTTCTTCATACTGAATGGAAAACACAGCTTCCTTTCCCTCAATATTATAAATGTATATGAACATATATGTCTACATGTATATATCTGTAATAAAAAATACAACAGTAGAGGAAAGTTGCTTGGATAGTAAAATGAATTAAATGCTAGAAAATGCCAGATATATGGGCATCCATCCCTAATTCTGTTCCTGATATCCCTTTAAAATACTGGGCAAAGTAAGACTTTCATGGGAACTTTCAATACATCTACAAATAGAGCGAAATTAAGGCTGTCTGGAGATCACCTGATCTGCAGGACTTGGATGTTGCAGCCTACGTAATGTCCTTTACGAATACTTTTGCATACATTTTGGTAGAGAAAAGGCAGAATTCAACACCGTTATATGCCAGAAAATCCTGACTGTCCAGTACCAGAGCACAGAATTTTAGTGTTTTATATCTGTCCAGGAGATCAGCTCTTCGTCCCTCAGCAACAGGGCTCCCATCCTAGAAAGCTGACCAAGGAGGAGGTGGTCATCTTGACACTATATGATGATTGCAAGACATGAAGAAGGTCTGAGTCACTATCTTCTAGAAACGACAACCAGCCTTCCCCTTCGTTTTCCTAGAAAAGCTAAGGACATGGCAATGCTCAACACTATACAGCTCAGCCAATCTGTGTGGAATTTCATCATAGACAGCAAATATACTACACTTACCTGTAGAGATATCACCTGCCAAATTACAAAGCCTTGCAATAGAATTCCTCAAAGCAAAGGCCACAAGGAACCCTTTAGATGATCTGTGGGGTGAGATTTCCTGGCAGCTCCTTCCTTAATCATTAGCAAAAGATTACAGTCACCTGCTATCTCAAGCTAGCCCATCAAATAAACTCTTCCAGAAGCTGGCCAAAGGGCGTAATTATTTTATGGAAATAGTTGAAGCTGTGGTTGAGAAAATTACAATTTTTTAATAAAGACTGCTCTAATTTTGCTCAAGGATTGTTAAAAGGTATGCGGATATCCAGAAAAGTAATTATGGGGATCAGTATATGTCCAGAGATGGCCAGATAGGACAAAGGACTAAAGGTTGTCCAGCATGCTCTGAATCATGTGATGGGAGAAAGACAGTATAGTCTGCAGCCTGTTCACCATCTCCTTATAAGTGTTTATCTGGTTCTCACTCATATAATGGAAACAGCAAATATGCTCACTTCTCTTGGCATATGTCCAGAAAGGCTGTGACTTTTTATTTTGACTTTGGAGTCCCCTTTTATTTTGTGAATACCATTCACAATCTCAGTTTCTTAAATGGATTTCCATAATTTCTTTCCCTGTGTTTCAGCACTTTTCCCCAGGGCTCATTTTCCTCTCCATACTACTGTAGAACTAAGACTATATTATCTGGTTTCTGAGGGCTTATATTTAGCTTGCCAACTACTAATTACTGTGAAAACATTTTCTTGTATGTCTTCCATTTTTAGCATTAAGGTTTTTCTTCCTAGTATGTCCCAGGAAGCAGCTCTTTCCAACCCAATATAGGTATTGAGTGAATGAGAAAACAGCTAGAAGGCTTTGCCATTTCTAGCAGAGATTATTGATCTCATTTTAACTTTTTCACTCAATTCTGGAGAGTATCAGTACAGTTTTGGTTAATGCAGTATCCCACCAGGACAGGTAAAGTATCTTGTAACTAGTTGCAAATGAATTGAGAAATTAAAATTCACAGGAACTCTTAAAAATACAATTGAAACAACAATTCTACAGGCTCTTAGAACGTGAAAGCAGAGGCGGAAAAAAGCATAACTAGATTCCTGAACCAGGACTCGAGCAGTTTGAGGTTAGCTTCTCATTCCATCATGGACTCTCAGCGAACATTTTTGTATGAGATTTATCCTCCATGTTTCATCTTCTTACTGTAAAATAGGGATAATACTTCCTTTTTCCAATACTTTGTCTTGCGCATGTTGAATATAAATTATTTGGGGACAGGATTGTTGGTTTGTGATTCATATCACTTAACTTCAGACATTTACAATGCTGATGTGTACATCAAAGGCAAGGTTTGTCAATGAAAAGGGAGGGAACTTAGGGAAGTTACTGGGTCAGTATTATAGAAACCTCCTTTAGAAATGAGGGAAGTCATCCAAGAAATAAATACTAACCATACATACTGACCCCTTTAGATACCTACTTTTAGTTGGAGCTAAGTCACTTCACCGTCCTGAACACGTGTTTGTGTAAAATACAGTGAGGTATATATGTGCCTTTACTTAATTCCTAGTCTGAACAGATGTGTGACTTATTATAGTCAAGTCTACTTCAAGCAGTAAGGTTTCCTCAAGAGGACAATTGATGAAAACATCTTAACATAAAAGTTTTGATCTTTTCTTTTTTTTTTTCCCATCTTTTTAAAACTGCAGGAGAAAATGACTGATTATGGCTGTTAAAGTTCTTTGTCTGCTTGTGGTTAATTAACAGGTGTCATTTCCCTGAAGTAGTGCGAATTATTCTAATGTAGGGGCAAAGCTTGAAAATAATGAAGTTATTCAACTTGTTTACATTCAGTGACAGACAAACTAACTTTGCCTAATTATGATTCTGCTTTTACAGGGTTGGGTTAAGAGTTCAGTCCTAATGTTTGCTGGATTTATGTTCTGCTTTGGAGAAAATGTGGAGAATGAACAGATACGTTTTAAACTAAAAGAAAAAAAAAATCCCAAATAGACAAGCAGAGAAAGATTATAAGAATGAGCTAGGCAAGGGAAGAAAATAATAATTACATGAATAAAACTCTACTAATAAAATAATCATTTGCCATCTTCTGAATGCAGTTCTTTTAAATGAATCCAATTTTTATATTCTAAATGTATTAGCAATTATCCTTTTGAATACTGCATAATATAAAAACATTTATCTGTACCATTGCTATGCATTTCTTCTAGCTGCACTATCTTCTAAACATAAAAGAATATATGAAAAATATCCTTTGCTTAAATGACAAGAGGATAGTTCAGAAACTTTGCTATCTCCTTTGCCAGAGTCAGAAACTTTCAAGATCATTTATCTATCATGTGATAAATTTTCTTCTTTAATAATGCAATGGATTCAGTCACTGATTGTTTCTCAGATCCCACTTGCCACTGACTAGCCCAATCCTACTGCCTTCTTCCTTCTATACTTTCATTTCTGCCTTTGCCATTTCTTGTAGTCCTTTCTCAGTGCATGAAACAATCTCCTGCAACAACTGAAGAGCTATTTAGTTCCCTGCATATTTTGTTCAGTTTTTTACTTTATTGGATCCATAAATTAATATTCACATGAGAGGTGTAAAGGCTTTAATATATATATATTGAAGTAATCACTATTACTCTAAAAGGTGGTCTGTTTTCAACTTTTTTTATATAGCATAAATGTCGGAGAGCATTCTGTATTTAGATGCTTTCACCTACATCTCCTCACCGATCGTAACACATGAAGCTTTTACCCTTCCTCTAACGTGACCATTGAAGTTACTTCTCCTGTGCTTGTGATCACAAGTTAATGCCTGTTGATTGCTGCTTCCTTAGGGTACATTAACTCTTCCAAAAATTCTAAACTTTCCTATTTCTTCTGCAAGAACTGAGTACTGTACCAGCACACAGGACAAGATCACCTCATGTCAGAAGTCTTCATCCAAACAGACAAAACATTGAGTGGGTGTGACTTCTTGGAGGCAACATAGCAAATTAGTGTTAGAGGAAAAGAAAAAACAAAATGTCAATCTCAGTTGATTTTAGATGCCTACATCTGAACAAGTTGTCCAAAGTTCATTTATAGTTAATAGACAGAAATAAGCGGGGAATAGGACATTGTTTAGCTGACCTGTATTAGATACCTACTTTCAGATTAGATGAAACAGACCTGGAAATGTCCATTTCTTTCTATCAGCAGCAAAAGGATTCTAGAGAATTACTAGTTCAGACACATTTTATTCTCTATGGACAGTTAAGTGAATCTCATCTGATATTCTATTCTTTATGCCAGTGCTTTTACAAGAAAATTATATTGTTCATGGCAATGGTTTTTAAAAACCTTTCATATACTTGTTGGGGTTTTTCTTAACAAATGCACCTTTTCTTCCTTATCCAAAAGTTACGTTGTCAAGCAGGTTAGTCTTTTAAGCTTAATAGCAGTAAATTCTTCAATAATCTTTTAAGTAAGTCTTCCACTGAACTTCAAGTAGCCAAACTGATCAAGCCAGTATCTTACTGAATGTACACTGATCATTTCCTTTTCCATCTCTTGCTTTATTTCTAACAAGCATAAATAAAAAGCATGCTGGCCATATTAATGAAAAACCCTTTTAGTAGAATTTTTGTGAACATTTTTAAACAAGGAGATCTTTACATGAAAAAAAAAAACAGGAGAATTATAAACACTTTTCTCTATAAGGAAGAAAAAAACCCCCACATTTGGAAATGGCTTCTTGATAAAATAAACACCAAATTAATTTCACAAGAGGCCCTTTCTGTGTAAAGCTGCCTCTTTCGCTGTGGTGCTGGTGATAAGTATTCTTTTAACATGGAAATTACCACTGTGGAACTGCCAGTATGCGATCTCAGATCACTCTTTTGGCTTTGAAATTCAAACCTAATAGAAATCCTGCCAAGTTATTCAATGCTAGAATCCAAGAAAACTTAGCCCCATGTTAAGCTATTGCTCATCAAGAGCTATCCCTCGACACCTGAATGGGTGGATTCCACAAAGAAAAGAAAGGAGAGGTGTCTTTGCAACTTTGCTCAGTTTGCTGCCCAGCTGCAGCAATTTTGTTCTATAAGCAGTCAAAAAAGAATAAAGTGAAGAAAGCAGCTGTATGGGATTATAGGCACATTTGCAAGATGCTCCATGTGTGGGTTTTTTCCCCCCCCTTTAAATGCAGTGTGAGTGCAGTGTGACTAATTATACCAGAGAGGAAAGCAGAAGCTCTCTAGTTAAAGTATTTGGATAATCATGTTTACTGAGGGGAAAGTAGTCTGCATTAAATAAGTCAAAACACGGTGTGTAAAATGTGGAATGACTTTGTAGGCACTGCAAGAGAGAGGAAGATGTAGAAATGATATAAGTCTCATTTGTCCAACTAGAAGCACTACCAAAAAAGATAAACCATCTGCTTCAGCTAACTCAGCTCCACTTGAAAAATGCTAATTGTACAAGAGGAGGAGGTTTAAACTTATTTAAAAAAAACCAAAAAACAACAACCTCAAAAACTTTGCCAGCTAGCATGTTGCTAAGTGGTTTGACAAAAATTGTACTACTCATAACTTGACAAGAACTGGTTCTGCCCCTTTCATGTCTCGATTTCTATTTCTTTGATGCTTTAGGTAGGTGTCGTCTGTGTACCAGTCAGTAAATACTTAGTCAGGGACGCAAATTCCTTCAGTTACTTGTTGTCCTTCAAATCCGTCCTAAAATTTTCCTTTTCCACAATGCCTGCCAGAGACTGGCAGCCAATGGGCCGAGATCAGTCTCCCCTGGCGACCCAATGTGGTTTCACTGCGCTTTGCCTCTGTTTTCTTGTCTGTGTCCACTTGCTGGTTTTCTTGAACAGTTAGATTGCTAGCTGTTCAAAAATGTTTTCTGCTAGCTTTGAGTAAGGCAGAAAAGGCAAAAGGGCAATAAACAAATTTGGTTTTTGTTTGGAGCAAAGTTGGAAGGACTTAAACAGCAAGTGACTTAAGGTACACTTGATTGCAGGATTAAATCTAGGTTTAACAATTTAATTCTGCAATGAAGAATCCTGAAAGAGCCAGGAAAACAACTTCTGGCCCTGTTAGGTTTTGTTGCATCATTGAATAGCAGAGAATTAGAAGTGAAAAAACTGGGACAATATTTAAAAGGGTAAATGAAATGACCTGGATAAGCATAAGCTAGCTGGGTTGAATCAAATTCTGGACTAAATAATGAAAACATATGTGGGTACAATTGAGAGGGAATTAATTCATAGGTATACAATATTTATGATTTTATGTCAACATATTTTTATGGAGGACAACTTATGAGAACAAACATTTTTATTTGAGAGAGATTATAGTTTTGCTGATACGGATAATTGCATAAATGTGATATAGTTCCCTAATATATTTGAGATTTCTCATTTAACTTTCTGTTTAAACAAACAACAACCACAAAAAAACCCCAAAAAAACCCCAAAAACCACCACACACAAAAACCCCCAAAACTGTTGGCATATCTTATGTATATTGGGAATCAATATACCAAAAGCCAGTGAAATCACTGGCTTTATGAAAGTGATGTCATGAGTAAAGTGGAGGATTTATTTTATTTTGGAAAACAAAGCAAAACTAATGGACCAATACTGCAGCAATTTCTGGGCTTCATGTTATCTATAGGACTGTAAGTAACAGTTAGAGGTTTTAGATAAGCATGACCATTCTCTGCAGAGAATTCATTCAAGAGTTTAGTCTTTCTCATTTCTCAAAAGGAATAAGAGATGTCCTGAATG
The DNA here is from genome assembly GCA_013401335.1 of Brachypteracias leptosomus. Lineage (NCBI taxonomy): Eukaryota > Metazoa > Chordata > Aves > Coraciiformes > Brachypteraciidae > Brachypteracias > Brachypteracias leptosomus. The sequence continues at coordinate 33,776 of VYZX01026444.1, forward strand.
CTATGTAGAAATACATTGCTGGGTTGATGAAGTTCCAGAAAATCTTGATTTCATTATTCTTTACATTTCAGATATTCTTTAAATTTGGAAATTCAGTTCTATTTATCTAGAGAAGAAAGACGTAAGAAGAACCAATAGCTGGAAGTTCATATCAGAGATTTTCCAGTTTGAAATCACATACAAATCTTTAGGGGCAGAACAAATATTCATGCAAAGAAAATACCAAATGAAGAATCAACCATATGTCAATATCTTGAAATCAAAACTACATGGAAGTTCTGTTTTAATTTGGTTTTCTAGAGGGATATATAGGTGAAATTTTACGGCCTGCTTAACACAGAATGCCAGACATAATACCAAATGGAGTTTTATAACAACAAAACAAATTGAAATCATTGCTATTTTCCACTAAGAATAGGGGTTTAGATAGTAGAAGGTTGGTATGTCCTGAAACCCCAGTTTTAGATACAGCCTTGCAAGCAATTTCATTGCTTGTCTAATAGCAAGGTGTTGCAAGTCATCTTTTTTTTTCAGTAAAAAATGCTTAAACATCTTCTCTCAGCAGCAAGGTTTAGCATGTCAAAACTGGAAAAAGAAAGATTTCAGAATAAAATTAAAACATTTCCTATTAGTGCAATAAGAAAAAAAAAGAATCAGGGAATAGATTAGTTTTTTGCATGAATATATTAGATCGTTTCTGACCATAATTAAGTTCAAGTTTTCAAGGTTATTTTGACATATTTACACACTGGTAAAAAGTAAAACCTTTTCTTTGGGATTTTTTTTTTTTTTTTTTTTTTTTAATCATTCCTTTAGCTCCTGTGCTTCCCACTCCTCACAAAAACATATTACATAGATTTAAGTTGAGAGCTAGGTCTTACAAAAAGAAAATCCTATTGTAATGGTTTTCACAGGCTGAAAATCACAATCCGACCAGCTGTAAAGGCAACAGTAAATAACCTATGTGTGATCAGCGACAAGTTTTCAGCTCCAGTCATTGCTTTACATCTGGCTATGTTTCCAAGGCTATTTTTCTGTTTTAAAAGAAATCTTTTTCCCATAGTACTATATTCTTTTCTTTTTTTTCTCCTATAAAAGAAAGCTTAGCTTCCAAAACCATGTGATTGTGCATGTTAAAATATAGTATTAGCATGCTAGCTATATGCTAAAATTCACCAGATTGCACACTAATATCTCCTGTGGCTTATTTGGACAATGCATTTGGACAACAGTCTCTTGCAAAATGTTAAGAAAAATATTAGTATTTATGTCCAGACTTCAGCAAAAGCAGTTGGGCTCCATCCCTGCAGCACATTCACAGCAAGAAATGTAAAGTTTCATGTATTTATAGATTTGAATATATATATTCTCAAAGAACCCTCTTGTTAAACCTCTCTCATATCTTTTTGCTGACCTTACTCTTTGTGGTGTGATTATAAGGAAAAAAGGCCAGTTGAGGATGGGGAGGGGCAATTAAAGCTTCTTTCAAATCCATACTGAAAAATGCTATGATAGGCTCTCGAGATAATGACCAAACTCCACTAGCCTACACTATGACCACATTGTTCTAATGGTCTACCAGTATATCAAAAAAAAATGCACAGCTGGAAAAAAACTCTCTGATGACATCTGGCACATGGATTTGCATGGAAAGTCAAGGCAAAGAGCAGTGCCAAGATTCTTAACAATACTCACTATGTCCGAATGAGAAAGCAGGAATATACATTCATAAAAGGATTAGCTTCCTTGCAATCTAGTTCTCAGCTAGGAATAAGGCTGTTCTTAGGCATTCAACCAGGAACACAATGCGAAATTACTCCACTAGCATGTGACAGAATTTGGAAATTTTACAGCTCAAAAGTATATTCTGTTTCATATTGAAAACACACTGTGCAGAAAAATCATGTAATTCTGCAGTGCACAGAATTGAAATCTGAGGCTCAATAGGAACTGTGACTTGGTTCCAAGAAAGTGCGGGTGGAAAGAGGAAGGTATTACTGAACTGCAGATCTGCCTAAACAATGCAGTAAGGATAACATTCCTTTGCTGTATGCTGTGCTTTTAAAATCTGTTAGATTTCTTCTGGTTTTTTGAGGGGAGTTTTGTTTTTCTTTTTTTTTTTTTCCCCCATTCAACTCAGTCAGATTCTATTACAGATTCTGTTTAAAATGCTGACTGCTGCACTGGCAAAATATAACTAGGAGATTGGTGGAGTGGGTGAAAAAAAACCTGGCTGGATGACATAAAGACAGGACAAAAATTGACAAGAAGTTTAACTGGGACATTATTTTTCCTCAAAACCTGCATGGTAATGATCAGAAACTTTACCTCATGAAGAATGACTTTCTCTTCTAGCTGCCAATCAAATATTTCTTCTTACTGTAAATTATTTTTTTAATAACTATTTTCAAGATGCATTTGAAGAAACTGAGATTCAGGTTTCATGTGGAAAAAACCTAAATGAGTAAAGGCACATGTTTGCACTCAGCAAAGTTGCAATCAGTAATTCTAGATTCAGATTTCTTTTCTAACAAATTCAAAGTGGAGATTTGAGTCTATACCTTGTATTTACTGTCCTGTAATCACTTAATTTACTGTGTCCTTCCTTCTACCTTGTTTCCAATTTACTTTTTCCATTTTATCATTTATGAAAACTACTGTACTTCCCAAAAGACAGAAAGTATCCTAACTTTTGGCACACTTACCTGGGAGACTTACCATGAAGTAGGGAGTGAAGCTGTATCACTGGGGTATTCTTCAGTCTCCACATGAGATACGAGTCATATTAGAAAAGAGAGACAACTATATAAATAGCTTTGCATCCTAAATAAAGCAATTTACCTTGAACAGTATGTAGACATGTTTGCAACACTGCAAAGATCTTAAAAAGTGTAACTGATTTTGTCCAGGTAGTTTTGTACTTACTTTATATAGGTTTATTTATATAGTCATAAACTGAAGAGGATTATAGTTGCAAAAGTTAATTTCTCAGCATGTAGGATGGACGAAAGTCATTCAATGTACAGCTGTTTGAAATGTATTTCACCATTCTTGCTTCCTTACTTCCTTATCCTTGTTCTTTTAACCTCCTTACTTCAATGCTTTTGTCCATCTTTTTCTGAGGGAACAAGCTATGATAAATCAATATTTCTGCACATAATAGTCTTAAGCAGGTAAAAATGCAAGGTGAGCAAAGTAGCATTCACCTGCCCTGAGTCTCAGGTCCCTGATACAATCAATAAAGAGAAAAAAAGCATCTCCAAATTAATTTCATCCTAGGGTAGGTTAGACATAGAGAACCACTGAAGGTGCCTATGTTCATTGATGAGAAGAGGTGACGGTAATTACTAAATTAAATTTAGATATCTAGATGTAAGGTGTGGTTAATCTAATTGACAGTGGCCACCCTTAAAGGGATACTTTTAAACTATTTCCCTATCTTGCAGGTCTTTGGGGTAGTGACAGCATCCAATTACTCAGGGAAAATGCCACTGATTCACCCCAAGACCATCTTTCTCTCTTCCCAGTTTCTAACTGGTCACAGCCATGGCAGACAGCAGGCCCATTTTTCACACTGGTTCATCTCTGTATCAGGGCTGCTTTCAGCACTGAAGAGGTATGAGTCCTCCTGGAAAACAAACACACAATCATGCATCTAGAGGGTCAGAGGCAAGTCTGCGAGAAGCAGCAAGTCAGGAATGCCTCACACCTGTGCTTCAGCACGCAGCACCCGCACAGCTGCTGTCATGTATGGTTTCCTGAATGCTCTTCAAAAAAGCTAGATGAAAAGAAAGCAAAGCCATCATGTGACACTATTTTGACTTTGCTGTGAGTCAGCAGCTACTTGAAAACTTTGTATCTACTACAGAGACTTCTTCTAGGTGAAAAAAACTGCAGTAACTGCACATGGATTGACTTACCCTTTAGGGGCCTGTTCTTGCACTCTTCCCTAGGCATCTACTGCTGGGGGAGACAGGGTACTGGGTTAGGTGGTCTGACCTTGCAGAGCCACTACTATCAATAGCGGCAAATCTGCTAGAGGTATCATGAAAATTGCTGGCAGCAGAGAAATGGTAGGGCTCAAGGTTCTCTGGCTTTCTGCAGATGTGAAGGGAGTAAATGCTGATGCACACAGAGCTGCCAGCCGCTTCTAGCTCTCCTGTTTCCCTGCCCAAATGCCTTATTCCAGCATTAGCTTCCAACCTCAGCCAGTTTCAGTTACCATCTCCTGCTTCAGTCAATTGCTGCTTCCACTACAAGTTCCCCATTCAAGCCCAAATTATCATCTTCACTCAACCATTCTTCTCAGCTAGAGCTCCAGCAGGCCATGACTACTTCCTTATTGGTTTTACCAGACTGCTCCCACACCAGGAGGAGAGCAGCATTTACACAAAAAGCCCCAGACAAATCAGTCCTATACTCTTTACTGGTGTATGGTAAGTCCTGCTGCAGAGGTTTCTTATCCATGGCTTTGTCAGCATGTGTGAGTGACTGGAGCGCAGCTAATGTCTATGGAGTCCTTAGGGTCTTTAGCTGCAGTCTGAAATTTCTCTAGTGGGAGCGTATGAACTTACTGAGCAGTGTGGGATTTGAATACCACCCTTCTTACTTTCATCCCATCTTATCTGAATTTATCCAGTCAGAAAAGTTAGTTATTACAGTGTTTGTTCAAATAAAGTCTAGCATCAGAATATGCCCCTCCTTTTGGCTTTTTCTTTTCACTCTTAGTACGTTCACTCTAAGGAAAAGATGAAGATCAGATCCTCAAAGCTGTCATCATATTAGGGCTCCACCAAAGTGACACTTTTCAAATATACATTGTTGGCTAAATTTGAAAAAGTCTTGTAAACACAGAAATTTCCACAGATCTAAACCCACTTCTCTTCTCACCAGCCCTATTTCCCCAATCCTGCATTCCAATAGCCTTAGCTGCAGCTTATGTGAATTTGAAGGAGATACCTAAAGCACTACATTTTTTCATGCTAGAATTATTTTTGTTTTAGCAAGTTCTGAAAAATAGCCAGATCTTTTTATTAGAACTTTTCAAAATTCTCAATCTTAAGAAGGCCCTCAATGTGAGAAATTTCAGCCCAAATAATTCAATTTTTGTAAACATATAAACAACCCAAGCCATGGTCAGATAATGATAAATATCAAGCGCTGTTAACAGGTAATGTTGCCAGCCACCACTTTAATTTTATGAGATAGGATTTGTAGCTGAGGTTTTCCCTGAAAACAATGTGATAGATAATCAGGTCTGAGAAGAGGAAAGGGAAATCACAATTGTTTCCTTGCTGGAAAAGATCCACTCATGATAATTTATGCTTTATCTTTCATTTCATCCAGTGATATGAGCCTTCCATCAGTCCTATCCACCACAGCTTGAAAAATCCTATTTCAAGTGAATCCTATTCAAATCCAAATGGCGAGGCCAGGTGTTCGACTTAAGAGCAGTAGTTTTAGAATTCCCAATTTTTCCTTTCAGAAAGCCTCACAGAGAACAGCCCAATTATTATTGTTGTTGTTGTTATTATTATTCAAAAAGTAGTTCTGAGAAATATTTTAAATAACAGAGGAAAGCAAAAATGCTAATCCTATTACATAACACAAATCCCAGATGGCCTTGTGCAGAGGGGAGGAAGATGCCATAATAGCAGTCACCATTATCAATTGTGCTCGGTGACAGATGTTAAAACGATGCAAGTGCTTGTGCTCACTCGCAGAACTTCAGTAAGTCTTTTCTTGTCACATCTCCCACAGAATAAAATCATAAATAAAGAAAAAGTCATGTGCAGTCAAGCACTAATCTTCACTGCAAGTGCACAACTTGTTCTGAATAATACTTAAGTAAAGCTGTTACAGTCTCTTTGTTTGCAGTTCTGCTCCTTAGCTAAACTGCTGCAATAACAGCACTGTCCTGTAGATCTCCATTCCTTAGCTCTCCATCACTGAATAAAATAATCAAATAGTACCACTGATTACTAGTGATACCTATACTAGTCCCATAACCTACTGCATCACAGACTACTTTCACATTAACATGAAAGCAGCTTTCTTTCTCTAGCCCTAAATTGCTTCAGATTAATGGCAGGTTCATGTGACGTAAAGAGGGCACAGATACCCATTTCCCAGAGGATTTTGTCACAGAGATAACCTTGTAGTTAAGGATGACAGGGCTGCAGTGGAAGGTGGAGGAGGTACCCATCTGCCAGGAGGCACCCGTTACTTTAATAAAACATCCCAAGAGCCTGCATGGCAATGTTCACTTAGCAAACCTACAGTGTAGGAACAGAAACATTTATAAGAAATAGCTTCATTCTCCTATTTCACTAGCCTTTGTTCAGAGTGCATGAGGAACCGGGCTTGCTCAGACTTTGTCAGCTCTCAGAGTAATGCCACCAAAAGTCACCAGGAACAAGGCATCAAACAAAACCAAGAAGAACCTGCTTTATAGGATGTTACAAACAAATTTGGGGACAATCTGAGGTCAATACAAGAAGCCTCCTTGTCTATCTCTTGTGGATTCTCTCTGATTCCCATAACTCTGAAATCAGTTTCCTTTCCTTTTCCCAGGGATTTATGAGAATGACAGAATTTTCCCTGTTACATTTCCTCAGACACAGGTGCTGCTGTAAAACAGTGCTATTGCAGATGTCAATCTCTCCCAAAGAGCCAGGAAGGAGCTGTCGCCCCACAAGGCAGTGGTATGTGTTTGCTCAGCAACTGTCTTAGGGAAACTAGGAACCATTTCACAGATGTCCTGTGACTGCCCCTTATGAAATATTTATTCATTGTGTTACTCCTGATCCACTCCATCTTCTCTAATGCTGAGGTAAATGTGGATACTCTAAACTATGTGCATTATGGACAAAAAAGTCCTTAATCCTCAATGGAGACTGAGCCCTCTTATTCCTTGCCCTTTCCTATAGCAACCATGAATGTCAGGGTTACCAGCCTTCCAGTCATGCTATTGGTCTACATATGTGCAGAGATTAATTCGCCTCTGAGAACCACACCTGTACCACTGGGGAAAATATCCAAGAAAGCAGTCTTACTAGTGCATGAGATCTGATTTGCAAAAATGAGTTGTTCCTAGATTTCAATCACAGTCGCTCTCCTTCCTATTCCTGTGCCTGCCTGTTGCAATAATGAAACAAATACTCCCAAGCACCAAGGCAGGAGCAGAATTTAGGCATAGAACAAAATGATCCTGTTAAGGTATGCAGACTACAGCCCCTTTGCTGCTTTCCTCTTGTCTCCTACTCTTCTATTTCTCTTCTGGTTACTGTAAATAAATAGTGCAGCATGCTATACATCACCTGGTTGGGAAGGGACTCCTTCAAATTTGGGCTCAGCAGGATCACAGCAGTGGTCTCCTCCTAATCCTATTGACAGCCCACTGAGGTACTATTCAGCCAGGAGGGTGACTTTAAGAAGCAAGGTCATACTCAGAAAGGAAATGGTGAGGCTTCCCCCATTTCTCTGGCAAGCCCAGAAGGGGCTTTTTGCTTAGCCCTATTTCATCTTTCCTTGCAAAGCAATCATTTGTTCAATCTACAGTTTTAAATATCTCCTCAAAGAGTTAACTTATTACAAATGATCATGAAAGAAAAAGCCCGGTTACACTCAAATTATAAAGAAGTCTCTCGTCTTTATCAAGTCTTAAGTGTATTTGCACTTAAAAGCTCACCCCCCCTACCCCCCTCCCAAACTAGAAACAATAGTGCAGGTGCATTGCCCTTCAGTGTACAATGTATTTATCCTGGAAGGCAGGAAGTTGGTTTCACACCTGTTTCTTCTTTTTATTTGTTCTTGGCCTGGCTAATTTGCCGAATGTCATGATTGGTACAGCTGAGGCTGTCAGAATGAATTACCACTTTGTAACATGACGGCCTAATTCTGGCAGTTCAGATTTTACAATGATTTGCCTTTTGTTCTTTCTTTCAGTAGCGGTCTGTTTTCTGTATTGCACACAAACCAAATCTGAAAAGAAAATGTAAGAATAAGATAGGTTGCTTTGTTAGATGACTGCCTTTTTTTTGATATTGTGCTATAAAGATTCTAAAGACCATGAGGTTAAGTCTCTGATACAGTAAAAAAGAGTCTTGCCATGGGCTGAGATAAATATTATTTTGCAGGAATTCATGACCTAGACTTCAAAAATCTTTCGGTCAGAATTCAAGGACTACTGAAAACTGAGAGTTTTCATATGAATATTAAATAAGTAGCAAGATGTGTTGGATATTTAGTACCCATATATTCATTTAGGTTTTAACTTTATTACTAGTCCTTAAATTTTTATTCTAAATAGAAGTGAGTGCTTTCAGGAAGTGCATTATCATGTTGACAATGACTTAGACTCTGCAGTTGACAAATGGGAAGTTTTCTCAAAGAGCAAGTCTTTCAAAGAACAATTTATGCCATTAATTTTGGTCTGATTGCAAACATTTAAAGAGAGCTACAACTCTCTTAACATCCTCCTCTATCCTCAATTTCTTTCTCTCCAGATAGAAAGAAAGATCATATTTGAGAATTCTTACAGACTACCCAGTTTTTTTCCAAGGACTATCTCAACAAGGACATCACTTCCCAGCCTACTCTGCCTCTGTACTGCAGACCTATAGGGAACCTCCACTGTGTCCAAGCATGTCCACATTTCACAAAGCATGGGCTGCCTGCAGGCGCAGCACCCACCACCCCACAGCCCTTCCAGAATTCACCACTCTGGACTAATCCCCACTACATGTACCATCTGCACCAACAAGCAGTCTGGGATCTCAGCATTCATGCCAATCTTCTTGTGGCAGCAAAAAGTGATTAGCTACAGCTTGGGAAGGTGGGGATGGAGAGAGGGGGAACAAGAATGGATCATGGCAGGATCACCAAAATGCAGCCTTTTCTCATAAGCCATGATGAGAATGATTGTGAGATACTTCTCAGCCCTCCTCTAGTACAGAAGCATGGTCTAAACACTGCAGGCCATCAGTACCAAGATCAAACCATCTTTCTTTAACTTGTATGGGACATATATCATGAGCACTCACATGTGAAATGACATCTTTCCATAGACAGAGGGGCTGCTGGTTCCAGGCTGCAGAAGGTCACTCAGCCAGCACTTTGCTAGGAAATAGTGATAGCTCTAGAGCAGCAGCACACTATTTTCTGGATCCTATCTTAATAGGGTCATTAGTTTCACTAAAGTGGCTATATATCAGACATTTACAGAGCTGAGGTTTTACAGTTCCAAGTTAGCAAACCTTTTATTGCTGTCATTATCATGGAGCTTCTCCAAGGCTGTTCTCCATCTGCTTCATCCTTGACAAGATTTATGACAACTCAGGCATCATTGCCATGTTCCATAAGAATACCATATCCAGCCACTCCAACACTATCAACAGAACACACTTCCCCCGCAGTCTTCGTTGAATCTATCTAGGTTTATAATAATCATACAGTGATGCTTCATCATTGTAGGCCAGTTGCATACATTGTCTTCCCCAGCCATGCTCATAATTCCAACGTATTTCAAATCTCTGGCATCTTCCCCCTTATGTGACTAAAAAGGATCAACATACCTTCTTATGTGAAGGAAAATAACAATATTTGCACCTCAAGCCAACATAAGTCAACCTCAACCAAGAAGTTTTGCCATCTGCAAAATTTTTTTTGGCCATTGCACTCCTAGAGAACACGCATCAATATTTGCAGGTTCTGATAGGCATTTGTCACTGTCTATTTTGTTGTCTTAGGACCTTGTCAGTGAGAATAGTTCAATGCCTGTGTGGAAAACATCATTGGAAGCTTTCTACACACTTGACATGAGGAGAATGGAGCCTTTAAGCTACACAGCCTCCAAGAAGTCTACCCAAGACAAGAGGATTCCTGCTCAGTCCAGTGGTAAGCTTGTGCATAATTTATGCCAACAGCTTCCAAAAAAAGGACTGCCCAGGGTGTCATATATATATTCTATGTTTATACACCTTATAAGATACATCTGTGGATTCACCATGTGTTCTTTACTTACCCTTCAACAGCATGACTTATGAGAGAGTAGTACTAAGATTCTGGAGTCCCCTTTCTCCTGTTTGCCCACATCCTTCTTCCTACTTTACAAGGTTTTCGTATAGACTTATCCTCCACCTTTTTTCTTCCACTGCAAACAACAGATTCCTTTCCCTATATCCATACAAATAAACATAATTTCTGGATTGCCCTACCACCTTACACTTAAAATATCTGATGTGAATATATATTTACTCTCTCCTGGTCTCCTCATATACCACAGCAAAGAAACAAGGGAGGGCCTGTTCTCTCTCCTTCCACTCTCTTTCCTCCCCTTTCAGAGAACACAGTACATCATGCATCAATCAAAGAAACACATACCAATACTCATCACTTGAGAATGCTAGAGAAATTGAAGAAACTACTTTCTAATGTCCTGTTACATTTTGTTATCCCTGGTCAGCCATTCTCTATTTACTGAGTTACATTTCTTCTCCTGGTTGAAGGGGCCGAAAAATAGGACCAGTACTGGGTAAAAAGAATTCCTCCACAAAGGCACTGTGAGTGGGCCACTGGCACTTACATGTGGTGGAGAGTAAACTCATTTTTCCTACCTGAAGCAGTCAAGAGAACTGCAGGTGCTTTTAAATGCAGAAATTTCTTGTTACCATTGTCCTGGTTTGAGTTAGAACAGAACTAATTCTGTTCAGTGATTTTACGTTTCAGCTGAGTTTCTTCTAACTAACTGCACTTTCTGAAGTTAGTGGCAGATTTTCACAGACAGTTTCTGCTTCTAGCAGTGATAACACTTGATTCACTCCCCATCTGGAGTACTGTGTCCAGTTTTGGAGCCCCTATTACAAGAAAGATATGAACATGTTGGAANCAGTGTAAAGCTGAGGGATCACAAGGGTCAAGTTCTCTTCTTCAATGGCCAGTATGCAAGGAGGACTCTATCTGTTCTACCTTTGATTCTGATCCATTTGTTCCTGAATCCAGTTCTGAATCCAGCTCCTGAATCCGGTTCCCATCTGCCACTGAGTCCAGTCTGGGACTTCCCCAGTGCCTGCTCCACAGCATCAGTGGTGACAGTGATGTAACTGCTATCATGGAAGGAGGGGAGGGTTAGGTTCAATATTGGTTTTGTATATATTTCTATACATTCCATTCTATTATTATTATTTTCATTAAATCTGGTTTAGTTTTCTTTTTTCATCTGTAAGTCTCCTTCCCTTATTCCCTTTTTCTTCACCTTTGGAAAGGGAGAGGCATTAGCAGAGAGTATCTGTTATAGGTCTAGTGGACAGCCCTGACCCTAAACCTTGACAACCATCCAAAGAAAAAATATTTTAAAGTTGTCAAGGAAATACATTGTTTGCTGGTTTTACAGGTGAAATGTATTGGCCCCACAGAGAGAGACTGCTGGGGAGGGAGATCCTAGATCAGCAGCCTGCACTGGAGATTGCTCAGATGTACCCATCTGAAGGACAAGCTTACAGACGAGTCCTTCCTACTGAAGAGAATTCAGGAGAGGGGCAGTTCAGTCACAGTCCCTAAGAACTAGCTAACCTGCTTTCCTGGGGTCCTATCAGCACAGTCATAATTTATGTGGGTCATTTAGAACAGATTAAGTGCACACAGAAGCCCTTTTAAGTCCACAGATGGGGACAGATTGCTCAAACAAAAATAGGCATCTGACAATCTAGTATTAATGCATACCCATAAAAGGAGAGCAAATGAGAGAGTCTCCAAATTATGGCCTGGCTTTCCATGTTCTTGATAGAAATGTCTGCTCCATAGACTAAAGAAACTAAAAGATTGNCCCAGGTTAAAGCAACAAAATCCTTTCTTCTAACCTTTCCCAGAAAAGTAACCCAAAGAGAAAAGAATGCTATAAATTTTCAGTTTCACCTACTGGAATAATTTCCGGAAGCTCTTTTACACCTCTGCTTCAATGCCAGACCAGCTGCAAGTGAGTACCTGCTGGTGACATTGAGGGCACTGTGACAATACTTCTGTTCTATCTTCAGCAGGTCATCCTTAAATTCACTGTTAGTTTGGTTCCCTAGATGCCCACCACTGCAGAATTGCCTCCCACCAAAGAAGGGGAGCTGGAATACAATTGCAGAGACAAGAAAATTTGTATCGCAAATTCGTTTGCAAATAACTGCCATCTGAACACTCCCAGCAGGGGGCAGTAGAGCAAAATAACTGCTTAATGTAAAAAGCAGTATTGTTGCTAGAACATGTTGAAGTCGCTTTTGCATGTGGCACGTAGCAAAGCTATAGAAATAAAAATCCTTTAGGCAAATTTTATTTCAGAATTAGATTTTAAAGAACAAACTGAGTTGCTGCAGATTATTTTGTAAAGGCAATGGTTGAGATTTCATTGTCTGGATACAAGAAGGGAGGAATCCAATTCTTTTGTAAGAGTCACTAATACTAATCTGAACTGGTGAAATGAAATCCTGTGATGCAGTCCTAAGGAAACAATTAACTGATTGCAAATTATTAAAAATTATTAAAGTCCAAGGATTAGTTTAAGATAATTCTTGTATTCCATATGTATTAGTACCATAAAAAGCACAAATGGTAAACACTTGTGTATTTAATGGAAAATGGCATTTAAAATTGGCACAGATACAATGAATTTAGGGCCAGAGGGGACTGTTTTGATCCTGCAATTTAACTTATATAAAGCAGGACAAAGAATTTAAAATTTCTGCTCTTGGACTGCACATATTTTCTTTAAAGACCTAAATAGTATTTCCATCTTAAAAAATATTCTTCATGGCAATAATTCATTTTAATGATATTCCATTTTTCTCTGAAAGAAATAATAAATGAAGTTCCCTGAGGACCTAGTGACTCTGAACTGTTCAATTGTAAAAGATATTATGCTTACTAAGGAACTGGGTTAAAACTAAAACGGTTTAGATAAAAAGTTCAGGGGTTTGAGCTTTTCATGCGTGATCAGAGTTCAGACTACAAGTTTTCATGTAGCTCAGTGCTAGCAAGAGCTCAGTGGTTCTTATACACTTTTAACCTATAGCTATAGGGCAGTCAGCAGCTCCATGCAGGTTCAAATACTAAATTTGGAATTTGCTCTCCACAGTTCTCTCTCCTCAAATTATAAAGAATTTGCTACTTACCATAAAACAGTACAAAGAAACCCTTCTCTTATGACTTTATGTTATGGCCACTAATTACAGTGCATTGCCATTTTAATTTCAGTGTCAGCTGTGGTTTGCTACCTCTGTTTCCTGAAACCATTAAGCCATTCTAAACAACAAGAGGGTTCATCCTCTGGTTTACCTTCATCTGTGGTTTAGCTCCTTCTCAGATATGATAAGTGTCCTGATCAGACTTACCAGCCCCTTCTGACAAGGAGGGATGTTCATTTAAAAAGCTCTGGTTTACATCATTTCCATACAAAATACTTCCTTGCATTGTCTTCTGAAGCACCTAAAAAGGTATGATGGGAATCTGTAGGCAAGATACTCTTTAGAAATAATGAAAGTGTCTGCAAAGGGGAGGGTTTAGAGTCTTCTTATTTGTGTGGTGAGAGAGGAGCCATCTATCCAGTGTATTCTCTCCCTTTCCAGAAGAATTGAGAGGGAACTACCTTAATCCCCATTGTACAGTTTCTACCTTGGGTAGGTTGGAGTCTAACTGCTGTAGACTGCATCTACAACTCTTCCTTTTGATGTCTGTGCATCGTGTTTCTCTTCTTATAGAAGATCTGCAGCTTTGATATGCTTTCGGCAGGATGAAGAGGCCCAGCTCTGTGGTATATCCGTATGTATCAAGGCCAGGTAGAGAATTTTTGAAGGGGTGATGCTCATACACAGAAGAATGGAGAATCAGATAAACAGCATATGTTTGATGGCTTACAGGCTCTGTTCTACAGAGGTTGTGGATGGCACATTATTGTTTTGAATACTCAAGAGTCAGGAGCTCTCTTTCTGACTAAGCCCTACCTAAGCTTCCTGTTCCTCACATTGACTTCCTTTGTGAAATCTAGTTGTAATGCATGAGGAAAGTAAAGGTTTAAGGCTGAAAATACAGCCTTTGTTTTAAAAAAATGAATTTTATAACAGCAGAATACAGTTTCTCACTTCTCTGTCAATAATTGTTATTTAAATGCATTCAGCTTATATGAAAAGAAACAATACTTCCAAATACTATGTCTCCAAACTCCAGCTGGACTTTGAAGATCCTTGCCATTTGTACCCTATCAACATTAGTAAGGGCTTCAGAGCTCCAATGAGCCCCTTGGATACAATCAGGTTGGTTTTGAATAAGATATGAGATTTTCCACTGCTTTCCATAGATTTCCGCAGGTATAATTAAATGGAAATTAGCAAACAATTCAGCTGAGCTATTGCACAAGAATCCGTCTCAGTCCTTCCAAGACTAAGAATCAAAGAATCATAAAATCATAGAATAGAATCATAGAAATGTCTAGATTGGAAAAGACCTGTACAATCATCTAGTCCTATCTTCAACCCAACACTATCAAGTCCACCCCTTAAACCATATCCCTAAGCACCTTATCTAATTGGCTCTTAAACACCTCCAGGGATGGGGGCTCCACCACTGCCCTGGGCAACCAATTCCAATGCCTGATAACCCGCTCAACAAATAATTTCTTCCTAATATCCAAGCGAAACCTCCCCTGGAGCAGCTTGAATCCATTTCCCCTTGNTTGAGCAACCTATGCCAGTGTCTGTTCCAGAGAACGAGACACTGTTTGAAGTGTATATATCATCCTATAAATGATGACTTTTAAAAGATATAATTGAAAACAGTTAATCTGAGCCCAATAAAAATGCATTGCTTCACACCACCTGAAAAGCTGTATCACAGTCTTCACTAACTCGAAACCACAATTGAACAAAATTGTGTTTTGTAATTGATGCAAAAAATTATTTCTTGAAGTTGAAAGGAAAACTGGCTTCATCTTCAAGTTGTGGTCTTTTTGCATACTAACAGCTTTCCTTACATTCACCATTCTTCCAATTTTCTGAAAAACACATCTGGCTTCTTATAAAACAATCAATTATTGTGATTAAGATGTGTACACTGTTCCTTAAAAAAATAAAATAAATAAATCAGAGATAAGGGAGTAGCACAATGGTTCAACAGGCACTTTTTACAGAATTCAGGTTCTCAGCATATGAAGCTAGAGAGGTAACTCAATCTATCATGCTGAGATAACCATCTAAATAATCCCGCGCAGTACTGAAAGAGGTAAACAATTCTTGAGAGCAAACAGGTAGTACAAAACCATAGCAACAGAAGGTCTGGACAATGTGGCACAAATGCAAACAGAACTCTTCATGTGTATTGTTTTGTCCTCTGCCTAATGTAATATTGTTCTTTAGCCTCAGAGTATTTAAAATTTAAATTAATTTCCTCACACTTGCCATGTCATCTCTTCATTCTTTGCACCTGTCTCCTCAGCTTTTCTTTTTGGTCAACTTTTGGTGATCAAGTACTGTTGAATCTTCAACCAGGACCTGAGCTCAAATTGTGTACCTGTTTCCCTACCAGAAAGTCCCACTCTGGCTTTTTATCTCATCAAACCTGTCACACACTATTGTGTACTGCCAGAGTGGGTGCCAGGCTGCTAGATTTTCCTCCTGTGTCCCATATAATCAACACAGAGTGAGAAGTGCCAGCAAAGACTTCCAGGGGAAAATCTTGTCCTCTTTTAGTTCATCTAGTGAATTGATGATCTGGCAGCTCTGAGAGATATGTACTTTTCACCAACTCCATCAGGATTTTAGTCAGTTATGTCAAGAGGACTGTTTCATTACAATTTTAAATTTTATATGCTAACTGTCTGTCTTAGGCGGCATTTACATTAGCATATTGGTTCAGAGCAGTTGTGCAGTCTTGAAATAACTCTCTCAGTCATCCCCACTTACTGCACTTTGGCTGAGTTCACAGATAGGTTTTAGTGTTTACAAACCAGATCCCTTCTGGAGGCTGTGCTATAGGTGCCCACCAAATGTGCTTCAGTCCTTCAGGGGGATATAGGAATCGCAACCAACAATTGGTCCTTTAGCTAGCTCAGAAACATAATCATTGTAGGGATGTTCAGTCCAGATCACCACACTAAATCTAGATTGAAGTAAAATCCCCAGTACAGTGTACAGTACAGATAGAAAGATCTCATACTCATTGCTTTACCCTATGTGTTCTACTGAGTTAAATTATTTGCTAATATAGTCATATCTTTATGCCAGCTGAACTCAGACTCACTTTTCTGCCCTGTTCTATTTCACTACTTCTGCTTTTCTTCCATTTCTTCAAACTAGCTTGCACCTCCCTTGACGTTACTTGTCTTATAATAGCTCTCTTTTATATTTTTCCCATCCAGAATCTTTCCATCTTAGTAATTCAATCCATTAGCGATTACCCAGCACATCTTTGACTAGCAACAAAAGGGAATGTAGCTGTCTACAACTGAGCCATTGTCGAGACTCTCCTTGTAATCAATGGAAAGAAACAGGCACTTTTAGAGTATGAATCATCTTAACCTACAGTAGACACCGAATATAGGTCAGATGAATCATGTCTTTAAAGTGCCTACTTCTCCTTATTGATTATAAAGGGAGCCTAGTGTGACTAGATCAGATTTAGATCTCTACACTGCAGCTGTCTAAGATCAATTGTTTTCCAGCCTGTATTCTATCTTTTCCATCTTGTTTTTCCTTTAATACGAGTGGCAGCAAAAGCCCTGCAATCTGGAAGAAACTAGATAAAATAAGGGCCGTTAGGTACAGGCTTTTCTGGGGAGAAGGGAGAGACTTGGATCCTGAGGAAACAGTACCTGAACGTGTTTTCTGTAGTGGGAGAATGGATGGATTAGCTTCCAAGTGGTGTATATACCAGGTGATATTTGTGTAAACCTCTTCTGCCTGATTCAGATCAAAAAAGGATGCTTACTTTATACTGGTCTCAGCTGAGGCAATGAACAGCAGCATTTATATCCCACCTAGATTCAGTGCTGGCACCTTCCTAGATGAGACAATTGTCCAACTGTGTGAACAGAAAGATAGGTAAAATCAATTGAAGTCATCAGTGAACATTGTAATAATAAATCACTAAGAATTGGAGTAGTCACCTCTTGAGGAAAACAAATGACTTCAGATTTACCCAAAGGTGAACCAGGGCACTATTTGGATGCAACTATGAGTCTCTATGAAATGAGAATTGGATAGAGAGGGGGGATTTGGTTTCACATGCAGATTGCATTTACAGGGCATGTTGAGTACTTAAGTATTTAATAACAAAACAATTAGTTATTTACGCAGAGGACAATAAGACTCCTTTGGAAATATCCATCTCATTACCATTAAAAGCAAATAAAGTGATTATTAATAGTGTAACCATACAATTAACTGATTAAATCCACACTCTTCTCTATAGTGGACCTGTTTTTCAATATGACTTTTATGATTAAAAAAATAGGCTTGTACATGGTGACGCATGCCTAAGCCTTCTGAGCATAAGTGAAATTTTTAATTAAAAATGTATGTTTCAAGATAAAACAGCTTTCTCAAATGTAGGATAATGAAAGAATAAGCCTGCTGACAAAGGTGTGGAGTTCACGAAAATGGCTTTGGGGAGAGGGGGAGGTAATTAAATGCCAAACAATGCTTAAGTATCTGAAAATTACAAAAATCATTTATTGTAAAGATATTTCCATTCTGCAGACACAATTCTAATTATAGTGCTAAAGAAAAGACAGTCCACAAACTACAATATTGTGGAAAGCAGAAAGAAGAAAGCAGCCATGTTTCCTGGAAATTTTAAAATATTATATTGTTCTTGCCCAAAATTCTTCAAAATGAAATAAACTAGAAGACATATGATAAAGTGATGAGCACTCTGGACTACAGGGAACTAAAATGGAGGCCATGGAAGGAAATACAATGACTGGACAACGTAATAGCCTCTCCTCCAACCAACAATTATGGTTTTGTGCAAACAGTTTCATTTTTCAAGTTCCTTAGTGTAAGTTTCCATGTCATATGTTAAAAGTTATTTTTTGTTCAAATGTATTTTGCTGCGAATGACTGAAATTCATTTTCCTGAAAAAGGCACCTAAGGAGAAATATATTTTATGGTTGTTGCATAAAGGCAAAGAATTCCATTTTCAATATTTAAAGATCAAAATATCCCTTCCCCTCAAACATTTTTAAATATGATATTTCCCCCGCAAAAAAAGATGCTGACACTGAAAGATCTAAAACTGATTTACAGAACATTGGTGGATATATAAGGAGTCTCATTCATGCAATGGCTGATATTTATTTTTTTCACGTCTCACTCTAAGTTTTAGTATAGTGACCAATCTAAATATAGAATAAGAATCATCAGAGTTTTGAATGTGCTAAAACCTAGCAAGACACCAAACTTATCAAGAACGTGAATGAGAAACACATTCTAAGTCAGCTGTGGAGAAACTGAAGTTTTAGAGGTAACGCTGTTTTCTTAGCATATTCCCTCAAACAAAAAGGAGAGTTTCGTGATTGTTTTGCATAAGAGCTTCAGAAGTAATTAAATGCATTTCACCGATTTCACAATGCATTTCATGAATCATCAAGACTAGGAATGAAGGATGCAAGAAGTGAGCAAAAATCTGTCTCCTGACAATGCAGAATGTTTTTTTCTAAAAGTATATTTTTCATGCATCATTCAGTCTGTTTTAAATTTTACAAGCAGTGGTACTCGAAATTGCTTTAAACTTACAAGTTTATAACAAAAGAGCTAATAGCAAATTGTTTGGGATGTCTGATAAAATAGTAAGACAGTTCAGAATTTCTCTATATGGAAAGCAGGTCTGAATTCACAAAGTGAAATACATAAGTGGATTTTCAAAATGTGTGTCACAAGAATTTATATTGGTTGAGAAATGAGAGAGGTTTAGCAAATATTCAGCTGAAGAGCAGTTAGTCTTGTTTTCTGATAAGCTGTCAGAAAACAGCTTTATATTTTGAGCTTGGATGGGCCTAATAGTTTAGTCACCATGTCAAGCATCAGTAAAACTTCATTCCGTCAGCAGTAGACTTACAGCGTGCCACTATGTTTTAAAATGAAGAGTTGGCGTGAACTCTGTTAACCATAACCTCAGGCTCTTCCTGGAACTGTGATACACCCACGCCATGCAGCCTTCACTGAATATCATGTTAACACTCCTCCCCCATGCACGGCTGTTATACTGTATGTGAACAGCAACAGTCAAATATAAGACTAAGAACCAGCTGCACCCTATTATTCAGTTTGCTTTCAGATTTGCATACTTACCAAACATTCCCTCAGTGGGATATTTGTTATTTCTAGTATTTTGCTTAGCACCAGTACAGAATTTCCCACTAAAATAGGTTTTCATTGCAAAGGACATTTATTCATTGAAAAGGCATTGGATCGCAGATATATATTACTTCCAATGAATTTCCACTGAAGCACAAGGGAATTTAGCCTAGAAGTTCAAAGACTGCAGTTTCAAGGCAGCTCTGTCATGTGCCCTGCTTTAAGTTCTGGCACGTCAAGGCTTCCAGGGAACTTTCATGCAGAATTTGGAACCCGAATCCTAGAATCCCTATCTCTCTCTTCTTTTTTGCCTAAAGAGCATGTTAGAACATAGGGACCAAAGGCCCATGCTAAATTTTTTTAATGTAACTTCTTTTTTTTTTTTTCTCAAAAGTGAAGTGGGCTTGGGATGTTGTTTGGGATGTTGTTCTCTACTTCAGCTTCGGGAATGACAATTCTTTGTTTGCATGACCTCTGCTTTTAGACCAGGAAAAGATATATTTTCTGACTGGTAGGGCTTAAACTTAAACCAAAATTGTTGCTAAAATTCCTCAGAGACTGTTCACTGAGAACTACAAAATTTACAAGATCACAAAGTTCACTAGACTTCCAGTGAAGCAGTATTATAAGCTAAATTTTAAAGTCAAGGCACTTCCTATAGTAAAACAGCAATTTTATTTTTTCATAAATTAGAACAAAAGGAATCCGCAAATTCCTGGGATTTACCACTTTTAAGGCAGTGACATATCTTTCAGCACTGAGACCAGTAGTAGCTGGGTTTACTTTCACGTTTGCTTCCTTTTGGGGACTGCTAAAGATACACATATAATGGCAGGCTTAGAGATCTCCTAAGCCATCAGCCTGGACATGCCATCGGCCTGGACATGGCATCAGCTCTTACAGCTACCATAGTAGGTGGTAGGGTCCACAACAGAACTAATCACCTTTGGCTTACATCTGCTCAAACCCCATGGGATTTAATTTGACCACTGATACAGTTTGTAATTTTTCTTAAGATTTTAGAAGATAAAAGGACTGGGGATAAGTGAAATTTAAAGGAAGGCAACAACACAAAAAGGTGAAGCTAGGAAGAAAGACAAATGAAAGAAAAAGAATAGGAAGAGAGGAAACAGATCCCAGTGAAGCAATATAATAGCATTGTTACAATGCACATCAGGCTACTTGTGACTTGTGACAGGACAGTCAAATCTATTCCTCCAGCTTCTGCCTTATTTTTTTAACAAATGAATTTGGGCTTGATTAAGTTAAATGCTCTAGAGGCTGAAATGAATGAAGCATATGAGTGACTTGAGAGAAGCAAAAATAAGAATTCAGCCTACTACAGTATATGTACAGAGGGGGGAAATGGTAAGAGGAGACTCTGCAGTAGCATTTGTAAGGAATTATGCACTTCATCAAGTGCTGCTAATGGGAAAACTCCACTCTCCTTTGACTCCCTGATAAATCTAAGCCTTCCAGAAATAAGGTAAAGGCAGTGAGCTCTGTTGGATAGTGATTAGAATCATATAATAATAATATCATTGTATCAATACATCAGTTCTGAAAGATAGGGCAAAGAAATAGGGGGTGATAGGACAAGTGAAATGAGGTTATCTTGGGTCACAAATACATTAGGGAAGCTTTGTAAAGGAGTTCATCCTGAAATAGTGGTAGAGGCCTGCAGACCATTGGTTTAATCTGAATATGGCTCAAGATGTGTAGAACAATTTAGACACACATGCATACATACAACACACATGACACACTGCTGGGAATTACGTGATCACAGGAGACCAACTGTCTGCATGCAGAATTAGCAACAAATGCCACTAATTACACAGGAGCTCTCATATCTGCAGAAGTAACAGCTCATCATCTGTAGCCTCCAAAGGGAAGTCTCAGGGAAGATGTCCAAGCTTTTCGAGCTAAGTTGCCTCTAAACCAAAAAGCTGGGACCAGCCTTTCTAGAGTGAAAGTCAGACTTCCCATGGGCTGATTGGTATTCTGGAGTTGTCTGTCTCTACTCATTAACTGCAGAGGAACCCTATCACCTCACACATTATTTTTGTCTTGTATTTGGTGAGCAACAAAGGCTTTATAGAGAAGACCTAATCACAGCTGAAACCTTGCACTGAGTAATGATAAGCTGATTCAGTTTAAATGAAACAAATCCACAGTTTTGTTTTTTTAATTTAAGAAACAGACTGTAAGAAATTAAGGTAATTAGTACGTGATGTCAACTCAGTGAAGAGCTCAAAGACTCGTATGTGAGGCCTGAAATTTATGAATTTGCTTGTCATTCATTATCCAAGCAAGCAGAAAACGTTACATATAAGTGGATAAATAATTATCTGAGAAGGGATAATAGAGGTAAGCAGAGATTCTACAGGTAACAGAAAAAAAGACTGGAAATGTCTATCTTGATATATATACATCTTAAAGGTGAGAAAGTGAAGGGACAGAGTGAAAACTACCATAGTATAGCTGAGTTACCTATCACAACAAAAATTAAGACAACTACCTTCAACTATATAAGGGAGAAGAGATGAAGGAAAGAAGAAACAGAGTTCCTCATCACTGAGGGTGAGTCAGCAGAGGAGAAATTAAATTATCTAGATAAAGTCCTGGTAACTAAGGAATATATTGCCCCAGTTTTCAATAACATTAAAGCTGAATAGGAAGAGGTGAGGAAAAGAAGACAAAGAGAAATGAAAGCATCAAAATGAAAATTATATCCAACATAGACACAGAACTCAAGAGTTCAATCTGAAGAAGGTATGGGAAGGACAGGCAACAATCCAGAATATTGAAAGAACTGATATAAGAAATTGCAAGTCTTATATCTGGAATTTTTATGAAATCAACAAAATCAGATAATATGTGAGGAAAGAACAGAAAATAAACCAGTAATATTTAAGAAGGGAAAAATCAGGATATCAACAGTGGAGTCTCAGGAATGTGTATTATTTAGAAGGATATAATAATTTTTCCTGAAATTATATTGAAAATAGGATAAACACAGTAACAGATTACCAAGAAATAATTTCTCAATGAACAGTATATTTCTTCATTGATTTTTCAAATAAAAAGAAAAATCAGATTTCATCTGAAATATAGCTCATCTCTCTAGACTTTGCTAAGTCAGCTAACTATCTCTTACACTGACAGTTAACAGAAGAGCTGAGGTTCAGCTAAGAATTGCACAGTAAATACAAAATGGAGCCAACTAGGAGATGGCAGCAGTTTATACTGAGGGTGACACTTGTATTTGAGAGATAATATTCTTAAAGATTCTTAAAAACCTATGAGAGATCAAATGATTGAAAGCTTTCGCAAATAATGGCATCAAATGTAGGAATCTACAAGTTCAATTTGGGTGCTGACATGAAGCTGAGACACCATAGCTATGGAGGAGAACTGGAATATCACACAGTAAAAATGTTATATTGGCCCTGAGGACTGAACTGATAGAAATTCATGAATTACCTAATTAATACAACATACAGAAACTCCTGCAATTACAGGTTCATAACAAGAATAATTACTGTAAGTTAGGAGCTCTTAGGTTCTAGTGACAGCAAAGAGGAAGGTCAGTGTGATCATTTCAGCATTGAACAATTAGGGATCCATCTGACCTAACTTCAGATGTCTACAGAGTAGACATATTTCCCTTAAATGCTCAACCCAGCCTGCTTTTGCAGTCAAAGGAGACAAACAGGCACTTCCAGACATTATTGATCTGACCCTTTTCAGACCTTTGCTTCAGAATGAGATGAATCACTTATTTCTTTCTATTGATTATGAAAGAAGTCTAGACAAGTGCATGAGTTTGGGATGTCCACACTGCAAATACGCTTGCAATGAACTAGGTATATAAAACCAACATGGAAAAGACAAATGCAATATTCTGATATTACTCAAGATCTTTCTCTAAAGCAAAAAATTTTTTATTTATTTTTTAAAGCACTATGAAAAACTTTATCTGGAATACTGTGTAAAAGCTTAGGAATTCACATTCCAGGGAGCTATATTAAAGCTGTTCATAAAGAAGGGATAATGGGGTGATCTGGGGAAAGGAGAGATTGCTATACTACAGGAGACTAAAGAAGCTTGTATTATTTGGTTAGCAAAATACAGCCTAAGAGGAAATGTGATTTTTTTCTGTTAAAAATTGGTGATTGTGAAAACCAGCAGGGGAAATAATGCTGGCGAAACAAAAGGCTATGGGTACAAACACAGTTGGATAGCTCAGTTCCCACCTTCACTCCTTTATACTCACTGCCTATGTGGAATATTTATTCACCTCCAGGACCTCCAGAACCTCTTTGGAAAGAAATCAAGCAGTTCCCACCAAAACAGAATGTAGGAACCCCCAGGCACCCCCAGCACATATATACCACAGCCCAGAGCATGCAACATCTACTCTCTATTTCATGCCATGGAAATGCCATTCTGTGGGCTGCAACACAGTCCTCACATTTTTAAATGTGATGAACCAAAACACCCCCACAGACAGAAACAGTCATTATGTTCTAGATGTATGTGAGCACCATATGGACAAAATGGTGTGGATTGGGTTCATCTGCTCATTTGCTCTACCGAGGATTAGTCTTGAATATTAGCCAGTCTGCGCTACTTGGGCCAGGGGACTAGAGATCGCCCTGTGGGGTGGGTGTGCTCAGCAGTGTAGCTGTAGCCAATGTTTTGAATAGGTGAGTATACAAGGGCTATGGGTATCCCATGGCCATGAACAGGTTTGTGATGGAAATTAAATAGTTTCTAACCACAACAGGAATGAAGCTAAGGAACAGCTTTCCCACTGCTGCAGTGCAGACAAGAAACTAAGCAGCTTCAAAAGGAAGCTGATGTGTTTTGTGATGCCTGCCACAGCAGGAGATGAGTTTTAGGCTGGGTCAGAGCTGTCATGTCCTTATCCACAAATCACCTATTCTTCCCATAGATACTACTTTTATCTTACACTCTAGTATATGCCAAACGGTGTCTCAGTGGAATTCTTCAAGTGCAAAACGGAGTCTGGTTCACTTTTGCATCATGCCCTTTGCAAAGACGTATGCTTTCAGTTCTGTTTTTCTATATACTATATTCCCACTTGTTAGGAAGTTTTACAAAGAGCAGTGATTTTTTGTGTGTGTTTGTGAAGAGCAGTCTGAGAGGTTCAGAGTCTCAAATGCCAAGAAATCAGCCCTCACCTAATTAAGAGCTCATTTACTCCAAACAGAATTTCTACAGTGAGCTACAGATTGTTTCTGATCTGCTTGGAAAACACCTTTTCTGATGATGCCAGATGAAATACCATGCACAAGATTTTTTTCAAGCACATATACTTGGTTCTCTTTCACATATAATGAAGATAAAAGCTCTATCTGCAAACAGGTTTTCTGAATAGCTAACCATATGCACTTGTCTACATCTATATACACAGAGACATATATATATGGGCTATTAGCAGTCCAAGAAGGTGGTGAGCAAAAAGTAACATGTCTTTCTTCCTTTTTTTCTTATGCTTTCTTTTTTCATTTCCTTTTCACCATTCCTTTTTTTTGATGTTTTCTTAGCCATATTTCCTACAACCATAATATAACAAGGTACTTGAGCACAGAGTTAACATTGTAAACCAATTTAGGATATAGAGGGAGCATATACTTATGCATGAATGCAGGTCCCTAAACACACACAGAAGTGCACATCTTCCAGGACAGGCTAAGGAATAGTAGCCCTCCTCCTTTCATCCCCTCTTCACATCATCTACACTGTCCTTCACAGCATGTTCCCATCAAAGCCATATGATGTGGTTGCAGTGACATGGAAGTGTGCCCTTCCCTGCTCACACTGTAGCTTACTGAACAGTCAGCTTGACAGTTGTAAGGATCGTCCTAGGGTCTGGGCTGAAACTGGTGTCAGAGCATCACAGTGCCTTACATTCACTGTTTGTGATGAATGGTGTCTGGGATTTACCTGCAACTGTCATGGACAAGCTCCTACTAATGAAATCTGAGCTAGTGTCAGAAAGGAGAGGACTCCCTTAGTTTGTTTATCACCTCATTAGCAAAATTAATTAACAAAAACACTTCACTATGACAATCACAAATGAATCCCCAGAATATCTACCTGTAGATTTTGGGATGAAACCTTTTCCGGAAGGACTATTTCTCCAGAATCTGAAGATAACTCAAGCACTATCCCCTTTCAGGTTTTCATTTTCTATGTGCTTGAAATGATATAAGGAAGCTCTGGAAATAATTGGAAGTGCTTGATGTATTCACCACCTGCAATACTTTGCAAAGCTTCTTCAGAATTGTGCATTTCAAACACAAGGATAACACTCAGCAGTATAAAATCTTCAGGAATTATTAACTTCTACATTTTGTACTAAGAAAAATATTTACCATCCTCTACTGAATAAATGATAGCATAATGCTAAAAACACAAAGCCAGAGCAGAAATATATGGATTGTGGATTCTCTGGCTACCCTTAAAAGCAAAGCATAATTACATTAATAAAATGAAAAGGGAACCTGAAAGTGAAGTCAGGACTCACACAGTAAAACCAAACAAAAATGTGTTAATTAAATGCCAATCGAACTAGTGCATTTTTTAACAAGATTTTAGGTCTTGCAATAATTCCCTTATTCTGCTAAACAAAAGGAAAGGAGTTTCACAGCATGTGAGCTGAGAAGAGAAACAACCTAAAATCTACGTCATCTATTTAACAAACAGAGCTGGGAAAAGAATTTTTATTCAGGTAACAAATAGGTACTGTTCTCTTTAACTACTGGTAAATGTGCACCAGAGAGAAATAGAAAATATTTCAGTTTTACTATCTTATTCCCAGCCCCTTGCCATCCTGTTCTGTTCCAAAAATTTTGGCAGCTGCTAAGCTGCCAGTGAATGCAAGTGAGTGACGTTCCAGAGAACAGGATGACCTTGCCACCAGTAAATCCATGCGGACAGGTTGGAAGAAAGCTCATGTCTACAGGGCAAGACAGACAGATGACAGTTTTTTCCCAGGGTAAGACAACTCACTTGGTGGACACAACAGACAATCTGGCTACTGCATCTGTAATCCAGATGGTCATTAGTATTTGAGAATGGCTCACTATTACTGAGCTCAGTCTAGTTCATTTAATGTAGATGACCTTCTTTGCATCACCTCCAAACCAGACAGTCACTTCTTGCCTAGAGGACCCCCAGCTTTAAAAATGATGAGCATTACAGAATGCTACTGCATGCAGATCCAGGCATATAGTTTGTGCTGGTATTTGTGCAGCTTATAAAGAGTACACTAGGAATAATATACTGTGTTTATATACATACCACCACACCCCATGACATGTTTCTAGTGTGCATAATTTGGGTACAGCAAGGGGGTTTTTGTTATGTTTTTTTGTGAAACCATTTGAAGTTCAGATTTTCAAGTGATAAAAGTGACAGAGTTTCTCTAAGATTATCAGCTGAAGAGCTATATCTTAAAACTCTGTTTTAAAAAGCATACAGACAGCAAGCTTTCAGAGGGCTGAATGGAGAGATGGGAGAAGACTGGATGCAAAATAGATCCCAGTCTTTTCTTGAATTTTGGATCATTACTGCTTGACAATAAAATAAGTTTTATTTTTGGGTCAACTAGTATATTGTTAAAAGATTTGGCACAGAATTAAAACAAAATTTACCTCAACCTATACCTGTAAGAGTTTTCTTTGTTTGTAGGTAAAAGAGAAACACAATTTGGAGACTAAAATTCTGGAATCATTTTCTTTGGGTTTTTTTTTCTACTTATTCTATGGTTCATCTGAACAATTAAAGTATTTCAAGCAGATTTCAGAGAGTACCCTCTAAACCCTTTATTCCTGTAAGCATTTGCGCATGGTTTTCTTCATCCTTGAGATGGGATCTAAGATTTAAAAAAAAAAAAGATTTGTAACTGTGTCAGTGTTTACAGTTTACAATGTAAACATATCAGAGAGATGTTGCAGATGTCCAGAAGGTGATATTTATGCACTTGAACAATTAGGTGACACATAAAGTGTCCTACAATGGATACCCAAAACTTGAGATAATTGTGTTTGCCATTTATTTTAAAAGTGCTACTCACTGAATTTAAGTGAAACCTCATTTAGTAGTTAAGACTCTTGGGAAGAATATGAGTAATTTGCTTCCAGTTCTTACAGATTTCCAGGATGAACTGGGACAGGTGACATAAGATATTGAAAGATTTTTTCATGCCTAAGATTTACTGTAGTTTTACATAAGATTCAAGAGACCTAAACAACTAAGCCATATCTCCAATGATGTATTTAGGCTGATCAGAAAGACTTAAGCACGACTGTAAGAACTGTAAAATCTCAACCATTTGGATTATATGGGAAGTTAGTAAACGCCACATCGTTTGCATGAGAAGGGCATAAACTCTCAGTTGCATCACTAGCTGTGATGGCTGCTTCATTGTAGTTCAGTGAAAGGCAACAGCTACATAGAGTCTTCTGGAGTGCCCAAAGGAGCTTTTTAGCTGACACTTACCCTTGAAAATGATACAAAGCATCAGATTCAGCCTAAAATTAAGCTAGTGGTAGTCTTCTCCATCCAAAACAATTTGGTTTTATCCAGGGAATGGGTCACACTCTCTTCAACCTAAAGAGTTTCCAAACAACTTCTATCCCTACACAGAAGAAATCTCACCAGAGTATTCACTGGTCTTGTTTTCTGTCCTTCCCATTGGAAGTCAGCCACAGTATCCAAAAGCATGGAAGACTCATGGTACTGGAGAGAGGAAGAATAAATGAAAAGAGTTTGGATTTATAGCCCATTGCCAGGAAAACTCTGGAAATGAGGAATCCTAAATTCTTTTCCTTGTTTCAGGGATGACAAATGTTTTTTCAGCCTTAGCTGAAGTCTTTGGATGCTTGAACAATGTAGTATGAAGTCTGAGTGTGGCTCCATGTCTCAGTTACCCCTTCCTAGGAAGCAAGAAGACTTCTGCCCTTTACCCATCCTGGCATTACATAAACATTTTCAGAATGGAAGTTTTCAGGGCAAGGAAAGCTCTTTGTAAAACACATGTGGACACAGCCCCATGTTATGAGGCCTGTTGTATATCAAAGGCACCTTTTTTTCAGTTGCAGAACTACAAACCTCTCCATTCAACACCCAAGAACAAAATCTCTATATATACCTAATATCTCTTCTAGAAATACCCAGAAACAGTAGTTACCTACCATGTTGATAGCCCCATTTCTAGCAAAGTGATGCAGTGCAGCAGCACAGCTGCCACCTCCCTGTGTCAGCTGGGCTCATTGTCAGGCAGGAACGCCCCGGGAGGCACAGCTGATGTTTGTGCTCCTGCACAGATGGGCGCTTTCCTTCCTGCCCTGGTGTTTGCTATAGTCCCCGAGTAGGGGCTGCTGCAGGGTCGAGCTGAACCATGATGTCCCCCAGCCATCCTTGTCCTCCACCATCCGTCCCCAGTGTCCTTCAGCTGGGGAGCTCTGCTGTCTGTCTCCACTTGGCGCTGGCACTAAGGTGACCTCTGCAGCCCTGAACCCTTTTGCAACAGACACCAAAAACCCCTTCTATGTTCTTAAAAGGTCAGCTCAGAAATCAGCAGGATCAGCAAAATAAGGGCATTCCCCAGCTGTCAGGGTTGCCTGTGATAAAAAAGAATAAAATTCCACAACTGTTAAAAAAAAAGAGTGAAGTACTACAATACCGCTGGAATTCATTTCACTTTTCATTTTTCCCCTGACTAACTTTCTGTCAGTGTTTCTAGAGTTTCAAGAGGGGGAGCTAGTTAGCTAACGGAATCTAGGTTGTTACAAAAACTTCCTTGACAGCAGCCCACAGCTTTAAGATTTTAGGTGAAACAGAATGAAAACCAAGTTCACAGCTTCAGACTTATCCCTGAGAAGTACTTTGTATGGTATTGCTACTCCTGCTTTCCCCATAAACCTGACTGATTATTGAAGATATCACATCAACACAGCATGAAAGCTGATTATGTCTTGACAAGCGAAAAAACATAAACAGAATTTTTAATCATGAGACACACAAATGAGCTTGTAAATAGCTTAAGAATGTATAATACACAGATCTAAATAACCAAGGGAATATAAACTCACATAGAGAATGACCTGTAACTGAAATTCTTGCATCAAAGATTTTAATATAGTACAGAATTTCACAGAAGAAATGTCAGGGAATGAAATTGGCTCCTATCTATGCAGGTAAGGACTTTTGATCCTAGCAAGGGGAAATGCATTCAGTTGTCCTTAAGAAACATGGAGGAGTCCTGGGCCTTTGCAGAATGTTGTACCAGTTTGCTCGTTACATGGAACAGTAAGTAACTTGTACAGCTCTTGCTTTCTTTTGAGTTTTCGGAACAAAGATCAAACATAGTCCCTTTGTGTGGTTTATCTCTTCATTCACTATTCTTCTTCCTTAGCTATAAACTCCCCACCCACACACACACCTGTGTGCTCATCTGCCCTGGAGGTGCTGCAAGTGGCAGGGCCCCGACTTCTGCTCCTCCCTGGGCAAACATTCACAAGAGTGTGTGGCATGTGCTGAGAAATGTTGTAACCCCTCTAAGAGAGCTCGCTGTGAAATGGCATGCAAGGTTTGTGCAAGATCAGTGTCCTACTCCCCTAATACAATATTCTGCCTTTTTATATATACATATGCTCTTTTAATTGAAAACAATTTGGCAAAATTGCCAGTTCTTACTTCTGCCACTGGAAGCGTGCAGCAAGCCACAAGTTTTATTACACTGCATTTGTCCCATCCAATCCTATCTATCAAGCCAGGCAGTTCAAATGGCGAATGACTTCTATAATCCCTTCTTCCCAGCAAGTTTTTGCTTTAAACATTGAGACCTGGCAACAGTGGAGTTGTAAAAGGCCCATGCTTCTTTTTGAAAGTCACACATGGCAACTCTTTTTCTAAAATCATGTTTGTTTCTCATTCTTGCTACAAAGCAATAACATGACAGGTCAGGTCCCACTGCATGTAACTTGTTGCCAAACACTGACTCCATTCCCCTTTATTCCGTATCTGACTCTAGCTTTTCTAAACAGTGTTTCGTGGCCAAAATCATTTGATGTGCTGAAGCAAGTAGCATATCACATCGCTATTGTCAATGTCCCTCCAGAATTCTGCAAGGAATATCTCCCATAGTTGATACATTAACTCTTGTTTTCTTTATTACTACCTTCCATGAGGGCACAAATCTGCTCCATGGTAAAACTCATGCTATTTATATGTAACTCTTGCTAAGAATGAAATGTTGAAGTCAGTGGAATCACTGTCATTAATTTCTTTCAAGTCTTGACTTAGAATTGTAAAGCTATTGGGGATTCTAGGAATCTGGGGAAACTCCCAGAAAACTCCAGGATTCTATACTCTGGAAATGAGCTCATTTTTGTGTGTGTGTGTTTGCATTATTTTGTTTTCATTTTCATTCTGTATTTTGAACCTTACAATGTAACTTTCTGCTTTACATGTTAACTGCTTTACAGATCAGACTTCCCCACTTAGACACATGTCAAAAGAGAGTAAGAGCTAATTGTACTCACAGAAATGACAATATTTCTGGTATGCTTGCCAACAAATTCCACTCCTGATATACAAAACTATAAGCAAAGGAGGTCAGTCCAGAACAATCTGGCCAAGGCTAGACACTGAAGTCATTGGATCCCAAATGCCATTGTGGCTCCCAGCTGAAAGCATAAAAGATGAGGAACTTCCCATTAGCCTTTAGTTGTTTTGCAAATACTAATCACCAGTGAAGAGTGCTAATAGTAGAATATGTGGGAAGGTGTGCAATATGACATCTGCAAGAACAATAATAAAGCAAACAGTAACTTTAATAAATTGCAATAGTAAAGCAAATAAATATTATTAGTTTTAAAGTGTTTTATTGCTTGCATTTTATTCCTAAAGACAAAGAAGTAATTGTCTACTCACTGAGGGTACTCAGTGGTTACTGTCTCTTAAGGTGATCATGATATGTTGCAGAATTGGAAGATGCAAAACCACTGATGCAATTCTATTCAGGCACAATGCTTAAATTAGAGAGTGCTTGGCTCTCCTAGTGGACAAAACATAATCCTGCTCTTCTGTCTGTTGATAAAATACACAGTTGTATTGTTATCCACGGGCACTTGCATAAGTGCTGGAGAAGAGGCAGGTGTCTACCCTTACCCAACAGATACTTACCTACCAGAGAACCAGGTGTATGTTATGAGTGTTTTTAAGGGCATTGCAGACGCAGAAGCAGAAGGTAACATGGATAAGCTCTGAGCCCAAAGGGAAGCATGTATCAGCAGAATCTTTGCAGATTACCTTCTGAGTAGATATACTGATTTTAATCACTTTTGCATGGCAAATTGCATCACTGTGGTTGCACACCCTGGCTTACAGTTATGAGGCAAACTCTCCCTGAGCTCTTTATGAGTTTGAAGTAGAGAAGCAATCTGAATCACTATTGTCTAAAAGTTTTCTGAACTAGAATTTAATATTGCTCCTACAAACATCAAGTTATTGGATTGAAACCAGTGTGTTATTTCCTTTGCTGTTAAGAGTTTCCTACTTTGGGAAAATAATGTTCTCAATTTCAGCTGAATGGTTTCTTTCAAGATAGAAGATAAGGCCCATCAAATCACACTGTTTTATAATTATTTGGATAGTGTTTTCTGCCTTGATGGAGGTACTGGAAGTATGAAGTTAGCTGGTAGTGGAGGTAGAAATAGAGCTCATCATTCATTTTCTTCATGGATGAAGCCAAGCTATCTCTAGGTTCTGAGAAAGGGCACGGTCCGTATTCAGAACATGAAACCTCGGGTGAATTTTTTGGGTACAAAACAAACAAAGTCAAAATCTTTCCATTCTTTGGGTTGGAAAAGTCATGTATCTGCTCCTGAGCTCCTCCTTCCCTGCCTCTGCTATCCAAATGCAGTAACCACTGACTGGACAAGAAATGAGCAGTGTCCTTTGTTCACAATGTGATGTTTCAAGGTAATGTCAGCCCCAGCTTCAGAAAATAAAACTGATGAACAATGCAGGGGAAGTGAAAACATGACTTGTAGAAAAGAACAAACTTTTGGATGACTCTGTCTCCATCTTGCTCTACAAAATGATTCCTGAATTAATTCTCAGTCTGCATGGCAGCAGCATAGGGAAGAGAGTGTTGATGATAAAGTAAAGCAAAGGAACATCTTCTAAGGCCAGGTTGCTCCTTTCTAAGTCTGGGTCCCCTAGGAAGACCTGCGTGGAGTCTTGAAGACAAGGCTGGAGTCCCACTCTAGAGGTGTCTCTTAGGATAGACTGCTCCAGGGTTGTTCATCACCCTGTTCCTCACTTCTGCAGCACTCACCACTAAGAGCAGATGCCATAGCACACAGTCCACTAGTCTGATCCACTGCAGCAATCCCTAAATATGCATTCTATCTTGTTATCTAAAGTGAATTATCTGTTACCACCACATTATAATTTTCTTCTGTGATAAAAATACAGAACTTAGTAGCAGCATTTAAGACTCCCCAACAGAATCTTTACTCCTGTATAGAGATTTTTGTAACACTTCTGTTTTCTTGCTTTCTATTTAGATTCTATGGCTTTTACAATTACATCAGAATGGGGCCGTCAACTGAACAGCAGTGAACTTGCTAGCTGAAGCCTACAAGCTTTGTGGGATGTTTACTAGGCTTGTGAATTCTGGCAAAGAGGCAGCTGTAGATTTTCAATTAAATTACAGATTTACACAGAGCTCTAATACCTGACCTGACCTGTTCACCAGTAGGAAAATTATTGCATTCCTCTTTTAATTCCATACCTTTCTCAGCTCTTAATATAAGCAGGTAAGAACAATTGCTTTCAAACCCATGAGCTACATTCCTACCTCCCACTCCTTTCATGAAATTTTCATGGGGTGGTTCAAAGTCCTTCTACAGAGCAGTTTGCTTGACCATAGAGGTGCCATCTGAAACATTCAGTCTAGAAAATCCAACTGATCTGTGGCGAACATCTCAAACACCAGGGAGTTAGATATCATATGTTTAGAGATCCAAACTCCTTTGTTCACAGTTTTGGGCTTCTGACAGCCTTTTTCCAGCCTCTGGAGTTGTGGGGGGTTCACCAGGGGACTTTCATTGTACATTAAGTGTCTCCATGCAGTTCAGGGATGCTTTCTTTAACACCGGGATTTCTGCTGTTCAGGAGGACTCATGATCCATCACAACCTTAATTACCTCATTGACACACTTATTTCTCCTTAGCTTGCCTAGCCTTTACCTGTGAAGGAGATGGCTGAATTCCCTGAATAAGTCAAAAGCTCACTGACATATTACAGATTCCTTCACCCTTAATGGATCCTAACAAAGGAATCAATGGGCCCAAGTCTTCATTTATGCTTCCAACTGAGCAATCCTAAAGAGGATGGGTAGAAAAGTTAACTCTTCAGATGACAATTGCATGGTTACAAGACCACTGGTCATTCCTCTAGCACTTCTTGTAGATGGAGTTTGAAAGGCATCTGGCTATTAGTTAAATGCCTCCTGGAGTGTGTTTTTAGGTACAGTACCAAATTTCCTGCTGCCTGGGTGGCACGGTGCTAATTGCTAACTGGCATTTGGACTATGTACACAAAAGATGTCTTGTGACTGCCCGTCAATGATGTCACAGCTACGTCAATAACCTTCAGTAAATACACAAAGTCTGACTTTTATCCTTTCCCTTATAATTTCCATTACATAATACCTAAGAGACTCTCCAGGCATAGCATTTCTAAGGCGATTAGTACATTTCTTGAGAAGCTAATGTCACTTGGCCTCTGGCTCCATGCCTCAGACCTCCACAACTGGTGCAAGTATTAACCATCCAAATGGCTCTGCTTGTTGTGCCTGCTGCCTAATCAAAATGCTCCATAAATGCTTTAAATGTAAATTGCTTTAGAGCCACTCTAAATGCAGAAAAATATTGCAAAATAATTAGAAAAAAGGATTTTCCCCCTCTTATCTCCCAATATAGAACATGGGAAGCCTCCAAGCCAAAGTTAGTTTTCCTAAAAATTCACAATTAAAATCTTAAGCCTTCTCTGTGTGATAAAAAAATACTTATTTTCTTTCTCATACAGTGAGATTAAATCGACCATGTTTACTATGCCTCCTTATAGACAGTACAAGCCGAACAGAATCTGGAGTGGCAATAGTAAAACCTCAGAATGAAATAATGTGTTCACTAACTGAAGTGCTGGATGACTCTCTGTGGTAGCAGAAAACAACATATTCCATTTCACTTACTGCCAAAAATATGTACATAAAAGCAATGGGACTAGCATGCTGTTTCAGCTCAGTTATGGGGAAAAGATCTGCAAATTCCTCATCCTCCCAGCCACCTTTCTGCCCTCAGTCTCACTGCTTCAGCTATCACTGGGTTTGCTATGAGTTGTCTTGTCACAGGTGACAGGCTCACTGGGGCAAGAGGTGCATGATGAGATTCAGTCAGCTGGGATACAGAGGTCTCGTTACTGGCAGCAGTTCTGAGGTAGAGGAAAGCACAATGCATCATAACACTTCAGGTCTTTGAAAAGTGAATTTGAATGCATTATAGTACAAGAAAGCAGCTGGGGAATTTATTAACCATGATTTTAGAAAATGGAAACTCTGCTTAATAAGGTGAGAGTATTTTCTTTTTAAAGCGTAAGTCAGATCTGAGTACAGTGCTCACTAACTGAATCTTCATTATGAACTAACAGCAGAATCTCATAAAAGAAACTATCTGTCACAGAAGAAACTATTTTCTCATGCTGCTCCCAAACCTCTCCTAGCTCCTGATTCTGAAGTTTGAGCCTGAAGAATACAAGGGGTTTAGGTGTGGGGGAAAAGAAATGAGCATTGGCCTTGAAAAAGAGTCTTCCATAGCATGTTTTGAAACACTGATGCTCTTTTTTCAACTTGGTAATTTTCCTCCTTCTGTCTTTGGGGTGGCAGTCTATATTTGCACAGTAAGAGTTTTCACAGTGTGGATGTACATTTCAACATCTGAACCCTTTCAATCTATATGAGCTACAATCAGCTACAACCAGCAAAACCAACTACCATTTTGTAAGAAAAAAATGACTGTCTTGTTTTAGCAAAGAAACAGAAGTTAAAAGACTTTAACATTCTCAGTGGTAACTTCCTAGGGGCCAGGTTTTCTCCAAACTCTTACAAAGCAGCACTGTCTGCATGTCATTGGATGCAATGTCATTGATTTTGATATATGACATTACATAGAATCATAGAATGTATTCGGTTGAAAGGGACCTCCAAAGGTCATCTAGTCCAACGCCCCTACAATAAGCAGGGACATCTCTGACTAGGTTGGGTTGTTCAGAGCCCCATGAAGCCTGACCTTGAATGTGTCCAGAGATGGGGCCTCCACCACCCCTCTGGGCAACCTGTTCCAGTTAACCACCATCCTCATATTAAATAACTTTTTCCTAATGTCCAACCTAAATCTACCCTTTTCTAGCTTAAAACTATTGCCCCTCATCCTATCACTACAAACTCTTGTGAACAGTTCTTCCCCTGCCTTCTTACAGGCCCCTTTCAGGTTTTGAAAGGTCACAATAAGGTCACCCTGGACACTTCTCTTCTCCTGGTTGAACAACCCCAAATCTCTTGGCCTCTCATAGGAGAGGTGTTCCAGCCCTCTGGATCATTTCTGTGGCCCTCCTCTGGACATTCTCCAACAAGTCCACATCCTTCTTGTGTTGGGGGCTCCAGAGGTGGACACAGCCCTCCAGGTGAGGTCTCATCAGGGCAGAGTAGAGGGGCAGAATCACCTCTCTTGATCTGCTGGCCACAGTTCTTTTGATGCAGGCCAGGATGCGATTGGCTTTCTGGGCTGCAACTGCACATTGGTACATGTATCTAAGCATTACTTTCAGTAGCAAAGGCTCAAAGGATCAGTCTTGCTTTTTAAATAGGTGAACACTACTCATTTCAATCTATTTGTTTCTTGGTCAATCATATTAAAATAATTGTTCGTTTTTATTTTATTTCCTTAATGCACTCTTTAAAAATTACATTATGTTCCAAGATAGTTCTAAGATAAACCAATTTAATATAATTAACCTAATTCTTCCTTTTGTTTAGTTCTGCTTAATGCTCCTCTGCCAGAAATAATGCCATTTTGTAGGTGGCAGTTATTAACTATAAAGACATAGGGATTTGAAATAATAAAAGCTTTCCTGTGCTAGTTGCTGGTATTATTCCTTTTCTGCCCTTTCCTCAAAAGTTTTGCCATGCAGACGTCCAATGGAATGGACTTGAGGAGCACAGTGTTGCAGTGGCAAGTTTATCACTCTCTGATCTGTACTGGATTTTTTTGCTTCCATACAAATGGATATCCCAGCCATTACAGATGCAGCTGCCATCCTGATACCCTGGTGGGCACATCATATTGCCACACAACAGACAAATTCAGTATTTGGAGAACAGCTAGAATGCA
>VYZX01026484.1:0-85998 GCA_013401335.1 Brachypteracias leptosomus
AGACAGACCCACTACAAGCAATATAAAAAAATTCACTCATCTCCAGAGCGTAATTGTTTCCCAGAGGCCTGCTAAACTACACCTTGCAATTCATCTTGTTAATTTATTATCATGCTGCATTACCTAAGTAATAGTGTCAAGTGCCTGTCCAGAAGGTGGTAGCTAAAGTACACTGGTAGAACAGGGTATCCTGTGGAGCAGAGCAGCTTTGGGTGGCCAGGGCAAAAGACCTGCCATAGAGTACCTGTATTTTCTTAAATCTCTGCAAAAACATGTATTCCTCCTTATAATGCAGTCCTTGTATACTGTTTTATGCAATCCTAAATGCATCAAGCCCCTTCTCTGTTTGCTCACATAGATCTCCCATTTTTGAAACAAGGCCTGCAATGTATGGGTAAGATGGAATTGGCTTGTTTTTATTCACAGTTCCAGGTTTCATACCAGAGTTTCAGGGGATTAGCGAGCTGCCGGCATATATGGATAGCAAATTCTCTAACAGCATATTGCATGACCGGTTTCATTTTCCAGTTTTAAGACAGAATTTTTTTTTCTTTTTCTTTTTCTGGGTGCTATTAGAGGTCTTCAAATAATGCTTTGTTCAGTTTAATTTTAACTAATGCAATCGCCTCTGATGAAAGGAAAACTCATTTTCATTAGTAGGTGAGCAGTGTGGTTTCATTAATACTCAAGTCCCATTCTCCTTTACATTGGTGTAGATACAGTTAGCTCTCCTAAAAGCAGAGTTCACCCTAATGTAGACAAGGTAGAGTATGATTTTGAGAAACCATTTTTCCTTAAAACACAGCACAATTCCATATGGTCCTCCTCCCCACCTTAGAGTAGCATTTATATGATATTCAATCAAATTCATGCTTTTCCTTCATTATTTTGTTGTACTCAGTGTGAAAATAAACCACTGACTTTGGATGGTTTTGTATCTTTACACTCTTTGCAGTTGAGATTCTTATTCTCCCATCTGAAGCTGTGTAAAGCTTGACTTCTCACCTATACTCAAGTGTTAGGGTCACTCTGTAGCCATCAGGAGAGGCTGGCAAGGAGTTGCTCTGGGCTGGTATATGTCCCCGTGTTTTGGCACCATGAGGAGCCCTGGCAAGCATTTTAGACTAGCTACCTGGTTTTACATCACTGAGTTAGGAGACATGACTGTCCCCTCACCCTTAGAACCACTTCTAAACCACTGCTTCATCCCAACATGGCATTTACATATTTCTTTCTTGGTAAACAAGCAGAATTCAGCCTGGCATTACAATTAGCTGCTCTTTCTTTCACTGTCTCCCTTCCCTCAAGCATACAAAGTTGGTTGCATTTGTTATGGTGAGAGAGGTTTAATAAATCACACAAAACCACTGCTTTCTGCTTCATATTTTTCAAAGAAACTCTGCAAAAAACTTGGATAAATAAGACTTTACTATTTTTCCCCCCTCTGTGTCAAGTCCTTGTTCATGGGAAAATGAAATGTTCCCCCAAAATTACTGATGAATAATAAATCCTGTTTCTTGCTCTAGGTGTATGACTGCAACATTCACTACTGTTAGCTGCTTATGTGTCATGCTGTTTTCTACTTGGATGTGGAGGGGCTTTTCTTGCATTTTTTATATTTTTAAAAGGAATGGTGTTTGTGTGCACACTTCTTAATAAAAAATTGCTGTCATTCTACCCAATATACAGTCAAACTTTACTAAGACAAAATAGGTCAGGATGTTTTTTCTTGATGTGGCAATTAATTTTTAGATTAGCATGTTTTATTTTTAACCTTCATAATTTTCTTCACACAAAAGTAAATCTTAAGTTTTGTCATACCTTATAATTACTCTGACAAAAACATTCACAGTGACGTGAGTGGTGGCTTTGGCTACCAAGACAGATTTTCATAATAATGAGTTTTTTCCTGTAGGGGGCTGTGAACTGCTAATTAGCATCTATGACCCAATATTCTCAGCAAATAAGAGTAATAGCAGTAATTTCTAGCTTTATGCAGGGTGCAAGTCTAATATTACCAGCACTTCTGTTTCATTTGTAATTAACTGCAAGCAATTATTATAGAGTCAAGGAAGTATATCCTAATGCTCGTAGGTAATAAAAAAAATTGAAATGATGTTTGTAAAACTCATATGTTTCATGCTGGGTGCACTGATTTCTTTCAGAGAACTGTGATTATGTGCCTATCAATTAAAAAGTCTTCTTTAATGTTTCTTTATATTGATATACTTCTTAATGTTGCTGTATAAGTATCTTGTGCTTAGTTTATTGTCTTCCTTTTTAAAAATGATATCCTTGAAATTTCTATTAATATTTTGACCACAAGACCTTAGTGGATACTTAATCTGGTTACTTGATTTCAACATAAGATTTAGATGATACTGAAAGAAGTTGTTTACATTTGATTTTATGAGGTCTATAGCTTAGTCCTATTAGAACCATGACCCACAGGCTCATGAAACATAGCTGATTTTCCTAAACAAGAAACAGATCTGATGTTTCTTTTACTCAGCAAAATAATACATAAGACTTTCTGCAAATTTACTTACTTTCCACTGGTTATATTCATTTCTATGACAGTGGGAACAGCTATGAAATAGTAGTTCTCAATGGCAATTCATAGTTACTGGATTGGCATTGTTCCTTGTCTTTGCTTTGAATATATTAGTGTAACAGGTCTGGATTATTTATTCAGAAATATGATTTTATTTGAATGCCAAGCTCTGCATAGAGGTGGATATATAATAACTTTTTTTCCAAGTTTTGACAAAGCTCCAGATGTTGGCGAATCTCCCTTGCAAAATGCCCTTCCCTTTTATTATCGATGGCGTTTAAACATCTGTAAACATATGTGGATATAGCACATTCTTGAACTGTAGAGCCTGTGGTCTAGGTTTGGAGGAGCTTGGCATTGCCTCTACTGTGCTTTGTTCCAATTGATTTTACTCAGCATCCCTCAGGACTATCATTCAAGAGATTTGGAGAGCAAGGAGCTGATATCTCCACAGAAGCTACAGATTGTGAACAAAGTTTCTCAAGCTTCTTGTGTTATTTGTTTCTTTCTTATAGAAAATAAACTCTATCCCACTGACCACTGACCACTAGCAGTATTGCATTAATCCACCTTCAGCCATTTACCTGGACGTGAATCTGAATTTGTCCAAAGTCTATCCTATCAACTAACCCCAGGATCCCTAACTGACTCTGTTTCTTTTAATCACTGAATCAGTTTAGACTGTATTCATCAGACAGATTAATTTATTTGATCAGCATGGCAGAGAGAAAATATGACAAAATATACTGATTGCATAACAGTCCATGCTGACATCCATCTATCCAGCAACCTAGCTCCAAAGAGCAGCTTTGCATCTTCCCTTAATACATATTTGAACAGTTCCATGTACATTTTATCACGCACTTTTCTAGAGTTTACTGCCTTCTAGATTGTATGTTTATTGTTTGTTCTTAATTGAGCAATTACTTTTTTCATACCAACAAAATTAGCAAAAGTTTGTCTGCCACGGATATTTATATTTGTTGCTATATTTTGAATTTTCAAGGGATGCATCTTCAGCATACAGTAAAAGACATATCTGACTGAAATCTTTTATATTTCCTTATGTAACTGTGATTTTATGTTATTGTCCAGACCTGTACCAGTCACTTTCTCAAGAACTTTTTCTTGCAATATTGCTGTAAGAGTGATAAAGAATTTGTGAATCTGTAAGAATATTGTTATATTAGTTCAAAAGATAGATTTTCACTCAAATCAGAGTTAATTTAAGGAAATCCTGTGGCCTGTATGTATCCCTGTGGTTCAAACAGATTTATAATATGTAAACTGAGTGACTGGGTAGTTTTTGTCTTGCTTGTGAAGTAATCATAGAAAAAACTGAATCACAACAAAAATAGGTGAGTGCTCCAGGGCATTTGCTGTGGTTGATGGAAAGAATAAGGACTTTCAAGGGGTGATTCATTCCATTCATCTGATATGAGTTTTGGGCATAAGGGGATGCAGCTTCTGATGGTATGTCTTTCTGTCTATAAAGTACAAAGACACCCTAGATGATTAACCTTAATTTCTACCTTAACGTTTATGCGAATGAGATGAAGTAAGATATGTCCCATTGTAACAGTCAGCTTATATCTATGTCAGTTTTTCTTTGCAAGAATAAAATATTAGTTCTTTTGATTTTCAACATTTTAAGATTTCCCCCATTTTGTAACGTAGATAAAACACATTATTAACTCTGTTAGTGTGTAGCACAGCTTCATCTCTAACCCAAAGTATTTTTTTCAATATAGTGTTATTCATTTCATACTTAGTAAGTGCATTTAATAGTGTTTTTTTATGTACTAAGTTACATGAGAAAATATTACTTAACCTCAGTGGACAATTCAGTGCTTTTATTTTCCATCTTTCCAAAATTTCTATTGTTAGAAGGGAAACCCATGTTTCCATACTTTTAAGCTTCCTAGGAAATTGATATTTAAATCTCTAGCAAGAGTTCTGCAAATGAAGAGGCAGAATATAAATACAGTTATTTATGAATATCACTTAGAGAAGTGCACAAAAGCAATGCAGCAGTGGTGTATTTAGTAGAAAGCATTTGCCATTAGCTATACTTTGTCTGAGAAAATCTAAGTTGTTGTACTGCTATTTTTAATGGCAACTGTTTCATCCACTTACATACATAGATCAATGTGGAATTATTGAGAGGTAGAAATCTTGTTACACTCACTACATGCACGTAGATGACCAAAAGAGCAATAGCAGTGATGACATTGAAAGATATAAAATGTTGGCTTTTCCTGCCATATGAAACTGGGGGGGTTGGGTGAGGGTGGGTTAGTCTTCCTCTGCTAGTATAGGGAAATATCATTAACTCCCAAAGTATTAAAACTAAAACATATTCTGTGTGAGAGTTCTTTGGATTGCCAAAGAAGTCTTTCTGAAGAAAGTAAGCATCACAAAGCCTTTTTGTGATGTAGGGCAGGCTGAGCAGTTGCTGCATTCTGTTTGAGCTGTCACATTTCTCCAGGAAAAAAGCATCCCTCTCCTTTCATATTCACCAGTGTAAATCATAAATGTGTTCAGTGCAATGAGGTGAAAGCAGAATCTGTCCTACAACCTAGATGGAATCAACATCTTTCTGGTTTATATTCCTGAAGGTGCCATGAATGAAACAGTTGTAAGTCTTCATGTCATCAACATACTGGTTTCCAGGATTTCGCAAAGTAGGTTTTTGAATAATAATTCAAAATAGAAGTTGATATCCTTCTTTTAGCCCCAGCATTCTTATTTCCATTTATTAAAGAATGGTGATAATGTTTCTTAAAAACCGTTATTCTTTCTGGACATATTTTCTATTACTTAGCAATTCCTTGTCATCTTCCTCCTCCTATGCCCCCTTCCATCACCTTTATACACTGTCTTCGTGACTTTATAACTCCCTTTATTGTACCTGTGCTTTCCTTCCCCTTAGCTTGCTTGCTTGCTTACTTTCTTCCTTGGGAAACCCACTTCAAACTCCAAGTTGCCTGTCTTCTGATGTTTGGAGGCTTAACTCTGACATTTAGCCTTTTGTATGGAACTTCTCAGGGGTCTTTTTAATGAAGGACAGATACAGGGAGGGAGACTTTAAAACAAGACTCCTCTCTCTCCTGAACATCACACCAGGTGTTAGTAATGAATGCAATTTCTGTAATCAGTTGAATTAAATGACAAATTGTATTTACTAAACTTCTATGGACTTCACAAAAGTGACATTCAGTGAAGCAGCAGTGAGAACATTTATTTCTCCATGAGATATTTCATCCTAAGGAGAAGCTGAGCATCCAGAAGTTATGCTGAAACACTGGCAACTAAGGAGGCTGCTTACTCTACACTTGTCCTTAGCAAGAGTAATTTTTGGAAATGCTTTTACTTATGCATTTTTTTCTCTACAATCTCTAAGAGTGCCTCTACATTATTTCTATGACTGCACATTCATCCATTGTGCACATGCCAGCCTCTTTCTACAGCACAGTACATGATACATATATAAATTCTAAGGTCTGGTACTTGCAGCTAATATTACTTTAGAGATACTTCTGTTGATTTCAGTGAGACTTTTCATAAAGTCATCCTATGCTGCAACCTGTTAAATGTCTCCATTTCCTTTAAAATCCCACCATTTACACAACTGAATTAAAATAAAGGTAGCACTCAAAAAATACCAAAAGAGCAGCCAGTATAGCTACTGAAGAGCATATTTCTGTTACTAGAGTCATGTACGAACACCTCATACTGTCTTCAAGCGGTACGGGTGCAGGTGCTTGTGAATGAGAAAAGTACACTCCATTAGTGTGATCCAGTGCCCATAAGACATAATAGGTAGCTCTCCACTGGCTTTAATGGGAAATAGGATCAGGATGTCAGTGCTTCGAAAAGAGAAAGGGTTTTGTTTAAAAAGTATTCATTTTTAAAAGAGTGACACAATAGGGAAGAAATATTCCCTGCAGCATGCAAATACCTTCTGCAAACATAGTCTTGCTGTTTAGCTTCATAATAACCATCCTAATCAGGGTTGCTGTTTAATTTGAAATACATATTCACTTTCCAGATGACACAGGAAAGAAGAGTGCATTTATTGTGCTTTTGGCAGGCTTGTAGGGATTCCTTTGAGAAGATAAAAACCTGCTTTTCTTCCAGGTAATTTGGACCATCTCCACTCATTTGATTTTTACTATCACCAAAAAGCGATCCACGTAGGAGTTCCATAAAGCTGCAAATTACAGTTAAGTTCAAATCCTTAAAGGCATTTCAAGTGCACATTGTAACAGAGACTTGTAGTAATCAAGGTGCAGACAGACTCTTATAACAGCCATCTCTCCCTTTCTGAATTGCTGGGGAACAGGCAGATGTGGAAATTATGAGTAATGTAATTGATTATTTTAAGGCTTTTAAATACCCAAACTCTCAACAATCAAGANAATTTTATTGGGACACATAATTGCTTTTAGTTCACCACATTTCTCTTTCTTTCATATGCAGTTACTGTGAGTTTGCTTATAATGTATGTTACCAGAGGTTTTGTTCCCATTTTTTTAAACAGGTGAGAAAGTACCTCTATCCCAGACTGTTTATTAATAACTTATTTATTGTGTGACAAGTAAGAAAAATGTTTGCGCAAAGCTCCCCAAAATACTCATGAATTAATGCCCTGCAAATTTCCCAGATGCCTTAATTTATAGAAGCCTTTCTAGCAATGATGACCACACCAAGATTTATTCTGAGTATGTACTGAATATATTCTAGAAGTACTTTTTCAACCCAGTAGAAAAGCTGTGTGTAGCTGAGGAGTTAATTTCAATTCTTCATCTGTTTTCCTTTCATCTGCAGACCAGACTGAATGAATCCAAAATTCTACA
This sequence comes from Brachypteracias leptosomus, assembly GCA_013401335.1. Classification (NCBI taxonomy): domain Eukaryota; kingdom Metazoa; phylum Chordata; class Aves; order Coraciiformes; family Brachypteraciidae; genus Brachypteracias; species Brachypteracias leptosomus. The sequence goes on from VYZX01026484.1 coordinate 7,414, forward strand.
TCATGTTTCAGCTAAAAAAATAAGAAAACATTTGTCAGTGTAGAACCCAACTCATGCTATTACTGTAGGTACAGAGCCTAACACCCTTACTTACGTGTTAATTTATCCACACAAAAAAACCATGTTAGTGTGAGGTGAGTAAAAAATATTTGCACCACTGGAAAAACTGCTAAATCACATTTCTCCAGATTCTCTGAAAAGCTAAATATGTTGCAGCTTTGCCTTTGATATTTCCTAGTTTGGTAGAATCTAAACAGAAGGGTTTGGGTTTTTTTCCAAGAAAGAATATATTTTCACTGCAAAAAGGGACCTTTCTTTCAAAACAAGAGAATGAAAACTGAGAAAATTTGCATAGGCATCAAAAAATGCATTTTTTTCAAAAGGGACATTTATTGTTTTTACTACAGGAATTAAAAAGGACTCATTTTCTCTTGGATATAAAATCAGAATATTTGCCATTAACTGAGGTTTTTACAGGTGTCCCTTCCTTCTTGACATATGGTGCAAGATAATACTGTTGAACTGTTCTTTTGGCGTATGTCTTTGCTGCAGTATGTTTCTTGTCAAGTGTTGAATGAAATTCAGGTAATAAGCACAAACCTGTAGCCATGTGAAATGGTACTTAGACCCATTTGGCGGAGCTAAAATCTGACATTCTGCTTTTGCTCAGGGTGGTATTCCACTCAGTAATGAGTCTAAAGCAATGAGAACTCCTAGACACTAATAGTCTTCCAGTGCCAATAGCTGGCTTGTCTTACTGTGAGCAAAGATCTATGGTCTATATATCCTACAAGTCCTAACAATGCGAACAGTATCTGTTAGGACACAACAACTTGGATATGCTTTGCAATATGGTCCTAGCTGTCCTGATGTTACAATGAAAGTATCAACCTGGAAAGGAACACTTATGGCCCTGCAGTTGATGGTCCTGTCCAAAACAGTATCTGGGAGAGCCCTGTTGACACAGTGCAATGCAATCAGTAAAAGACAGCTCCTACCCAGCTCTAGCAATTTGCAAGTGGACTGCTGATCTACATAGCTTGCTCCACAGCACCTCTGCAGTCCACTCTTATACAGCCATTTAGGCACACCCTAAAACTCCTCCACACTTTGAAAAAACAAAACAAAACAGAAACCGTTAGGCTTCTTTAAATTCAAAACCTGAAAGCTGCTAATATTTCTCAGAATACCAGCTGAGGTCCAGAAGAGAGAAAATCAAGTGGTGGCTCTCCGCACTTGGGTTCAGATTTCTCTTCTAGAGAAGTGCTGTAAGACAAGCACTTGCTCCAGCCACTGCCTTGATGGACAGCTATGGGGAGGAGCACATTGTCTCCACTTGCACATGTTTACAGCGGGGAGAGAGGGGGCTCTCTCTGTCAATTGCCCTGCTGCATTAAACTAAAAAAACTGTTTAGTCAATGCTGTTCTGTTTCCATAACCTTTGTTTCTGATGAACTAGCACCTTTTGTTGGGGGGGGGAAAAAAAAAAAAAAGCTCTGTTGTAACATTTCCAACCCATTCTACTATCGGTTGCAAAATTGTGGCTATTGCTATACATGGTTTATTTTGGAAATAATCAGGGGAGTCAGGCCAAGTTGAATATGCCTTGTATTAGGGAATGCGCTCTGTATCATTTTAAGTCTCCCAGAGTATGGACAATTGCTCTGGGTTCCCTTGTTCTCTGTATCAGCCCTGCAATTTAGCCCCATGTTTGAAGCCTGGCAGGTATGTTACTAATGCATGCATTGATTATGAATGCATGTGTTAAATGAACAATTATTAACTAATGAATGATATAGTTAAAGTGCATCTTAGTTTACTGTTACTGTATTTCCCAGTGTCAAGAATGAAAGCAAGCTAAAGAATCTTTTGGATGCAGGATTGTTTTTCCATGGATGAGGGATTACAGATTGGCTTTTTAACTTCAGCTTTTCCAAATAGTTTTTCAGTTATTTAATTTACTCTACATGGAGTCTATTGATTATTCAAGTTGGCAGTCAATTTTATAGGGCACCCCGCTGTTTCTTTGCTTAATGTAGTCAATGATTGTAATTGCTTGATCAGTGCAGCCCATGAAATAGGTTTTGTGTCTTTTTTACAATGCATTGATGGCTTTATCTGATGCAGTCTTGGCAGGGTCTAGGTTTTACAGCACGATCCTGAACTCCCAGAGGTCTCTAGATTAATGGCTATGGCTTTCTGTTGGAGCTGCTGATACTGCTCTCCAGAATGTATTCACACATCTGGCATGCCACACTTGGCAGTTGTGCCAGCTTTTTGTTGTGCAGTTACAGAATATCTCACCAGTGCCTAGTTAACTGTTTTCACTAAGGGAATGAGATAAAAAGCCATCCACAGAGTTGTTGGCACACGCTCTGTGTCATTGTAATCACAAATTTTTAATTTTTCTATTACACTTTTTATATGGCCAATTGATGTTTAGAAACAACAAAATACGCATGATATTTGTTGTATGAACTCTGATTTGATTCTGCAAAAGATTCCAAGCACATTGTGATTTCCTGTAAATGTCCCATTAATGCTTTCTTTCCAAAAAAAGGAACAAGCTTTCTCTTGTATTGTCAGTAAAGAAATAGATTAAAATCTCTCTAGCTCAGATTATTTTACAAGCAGAAAGAAAGGAAATGTGGGTGGAAGAGCAGCAAGAGGAATCTCGTGACCTTGCTGTGAGTGAAGTAATTCTTTTGTCTTCCATCGGTTCATGTTAAATTATTTAAGCTTCATTTAGCTCTGCTTGAAAGTCAGTGTTTCATATTTGGTAGAATTTGAATCATATTATTACACATGTAAAATGTAGTCTTAATAAGCAGGCCAAGAAAAAGTAATGAAATATGCAACACAGGTGCACAAATCCATGGACAATATAATTATATAGCACACATACACCATTTACAGTGCCTAAGGTGACATCCTGCCAAAAAATGTAAGAGTGTGATAGATTTTTGGACCAGCTGTGGTATGAACTGATTTCCTCAGCTGAGCTTGACATAGAAGCTGGACATGTGCAACACCTATATTAATTCTTTTCTCTCCAGGTAGTAAACTGTAAATGCATAATGCATCTTTGTGTAGTAAAGGTCTACTGAAAAGACATCTGGAATTCAATATTTAAAATTCCAAGTCTGTCTTTCCACTGAAATCTCAGTTATGTTGGGCAATAACACAGGAATCATATATATCTATATGCAATACATTAGTATTTCATAACCAACGAATTCATGTGTTAACAATAAATAGCCTTAATAAAATCTGTCACAAGGAAAAATAACAAGAATAACATGGCAAACACTTTCAGTGTTACAGTCGTTGTCTTGACATCACTGGTGGAATATTTTATGATTTCTGTTGATTTCAGTGCAGTGAAATCCAGTCACATTCTGCAGGCCCATTCCAAAATCTTTTAAGCACATAAGCACTGCTCATGTGAACTGTTCCACAGAATTTGTTTGTCCCAGTATTATCAGTGTCAAGGCTTTAAACAGATGGCCCCTCTCCTTCAAATACTACAACTGATTCCTTGTATGTTCTTTTCCATTATGAAAAACTGTGTTACTTTTAATTCAATATTATCTTGGATCTTTGGCTTGAAGGATTAAAGATCTTCAATATGGAAAATGTAAACAATTCACAGGATTGAAGAGCCAAATGTCAGCATCAAAAATGTTATCTGTGGACTATCAAAAGTATCTGTATAATTTCCCTTCAGACATGGAAAAAACATAAAAAGATACTATCACCCTTTCTGATTTTCTGACCATTTGTGATGTCTTAAAATGTGATTAAAAAAACCAAACCTGTGCAGAAGTTCACATTGAACTTCAGCCTTTTTCTGTATACTATTAATTTATGGGTTCTGTGATTGGAATGATGTTTTTTTACTCTTGATGGAACAATAAATAATAGTAGCTTAATTTCTTTAAGAAAAGGCAAGCCAATCAAGGGGAATCTAAGAAGTATAGATGGTGAGGGGGGGGAAAAAAAAAAAAAAAGAAGAAATAAGACTTTGTAAACTCATGTTTATACTGTAACTTTCAGGGTAGTACATTCTGCCTTGTCTTTTTCACACTCTATTTTGCCAACGAAGATGAAAGGTGAAGAAGAAGTAGGATGACAGACACTGATAGATGAAAACATGGAATCAGATATGTGAAAATTTTCTGCAATGGTTTTTTTCTTAAAATTCAGTTGCAAAAGACTTTCTGTATTTCAATTACTTTTTGTAGTGTCATTAAATAGATACTTCTAGTAGTATTGCTAGGCATTATTCTGACTAAGTTGGGATAACCTGATATACCTCAGTGGAAAGCACTGTACCTATTGCAGGTTTAACTTTCTATGTTCGCTCAGATGATGATAATTTTTCTCCTAAAGTGATCAATATCTACAGTTTGATGGATTTCAAAACTGCGCTTATATGCAGGGTCTTACATAAGGTATTTGTGGATTTGGGTGCCAGGTTGATTTCTGTCCCATAAACAATAGGAGCATTTTGCAATAGCTTTTAAAGAATGCAGAACTTCATTACTGCGTGCTGTATTGTTGAATTATCTTAGAGCATTGAAGTAACATTGAGTTTTATAAATCCAATGCAACACATTATGCCCCACTCGCCATCTCTTTCACATTCACAGTTAATTCTGGACATGACATCTGGCTCTCTCAATGTCTTTCTGCATATGGAAGTTATTCCTAGAAAGCAAATGCTAAATGTCCCTCTGTCTCTTCAGTAAGTGAAATTCCAGACTTCTGATCAGGTCACCACATGTAGGAATTGCATGAACCAGCAAGGTCCAGGATGTAGCCTTAGCTTTGCTTGTCAGCTTTGGGTGGCAGCTTGATGTCAGTTGTGACCTGTAAATGTTATAGAATATCAGATGGCTCAGGACAGAATTGTCATGGTTACCTATATTTGCTTAAGCAAGCTTAGAATTGTTTTGTTAATTTTTAGTTTTAGCATAACTGAGAACATAGCTAAGAAATATATAAATGCTTCTCTCTGCAAAATAATCTTCTGACACAAAATTTTCACATCAGCATATTCCATATGCTGTAAATAATAACAAAAATAATCAGGAGTTCTTAACTTAGGTTGTTTGTTCTATCTGTGTGCTAAATCTGTTTTTTCAGATATGGGTCCAAGACACAAAATCAGCATTTTGAATGTAGCCAGTTTTTGCTGTCCATCACCATTTTTTTAAAAGTGATTTAGGCAGCCCAGAAAGCACAAGCAAATCGACATTTACCTTGGGACAGATCCCATTCCCAGTGAAACCTGCAGGAGGGGACCTCTGTCACCGACTTAAGCAAACATTCATATTTGGAAAGACCAAGAGGTAATCAAATGAGAAATGAGTAAAATGGTTTTGATCAAGAGCAGGGCCTTTTATTTCACTTTAAGTTCTGCATGTAAAAAGAGTCAATAGGAATATAGTCACAATAGGAAGTGACCTGCTTTTCCTTGAAGTTCAGACTAACTTAGGCCAAATTTTTGAGCCTCTGAAACAAGTGTTACCTCTGCTAAAAGGTCATAGGTGTCTTCTTTCTTTGTCTCTCACCTAAATAATCTTAATGGTACTGGGAGCCTCTAGATGAGTCTCATTGGATTTCCAAACCTATTTTGGAATGGGTGGGGAGTTATTCTGGCCTACTCTTGGGTCTGATCAAGAAATGCTCTGCTAAATCAAAGGGCAGATGCGAGACTGAAAGGAAAAAACACGATCTTCCAGAAGTTCAGTGTAAGTCTGGTATAAGTTTTTGTATGTTTTCCCCCTACTTTTATATATTTAACTGGAAACTAAACCAAGCTGAGCTGATTGTTGGTGAGGACTGCTCACTATGTGTGCTTTGGAATGGGACACTGTCAAGGCAAAGATTTGTCGGTCTTTCATATTTCTGTACCTTTATCCCTATATACTGAGTTCTTCTCGTGAGGGCAAAGAAACCACAGACACCATTTGTTAAGAAGCTGAGGAGGATGATTCACCAAATTCCTATCCCAAGTATTACTTTTGTAAGTGTAAATATTATATTTCAGCACTTGAGAGCTCAAAAATAATCTTTATTCTTGAAATATTTATACATAAAGAGCATTACTGAAATAGGAGTGCTTGATTACGTGGATTGGGTTACATGATTGTGACATACTTATTTTTAGTCCTTGAGCTGAATGGTAACAGGAGACAGAGATTTTAAAAAAAAAAAAAATTAACTGTTAAACAACTTGTGTGTTTCAAGCATCATTTTGGTTTCAAATTCCTGGTGCATCTTGAATTTGCTTGTATTTGGAACAGTTTATACTGTGGTACACAAAGCTTAAAGTCACCGTAGATTAACACAGTATTCCTTTGCCACATAAAGGTAGCACAGAAGTACTGAAATGGGACAGAGACAGTGACTTTGAAGACTCAACAAAGTAAAGAAGAGCAGCAAGCAAAGAGCCACCTCTGCCTCAGTTGTTCATGCACAGAGCTGCCTCTCAGCAGAGGGAACCAGGGCAGTGTTCAGAGCACTGCAATGTCTGCTCCATTTCTATCTAACCACATAGAGCAGTCACCATCCCAGGTAATTATTTTACTGGCATACATTGGAGTTTTTCCATCTGAGCAGCTTCCTGCAGGTACATCGCCATCGATCAGGCTTGTCCTTGAAGGCTTAATGATATAGGATTGCTGGGCATTTATGAGATATGCACATGCCATTATCAGACAAGTTATCTAAACTGTTGCTTTTAGTCATATCATTCCAGATTGATCCATCTTTCTAACAATACTTCAGCTGTTAATTGGATATGAGCAGTAATGTTTTCAATGTTTCTTAATTATTTTACTTTTCTGAACCAAGTTCCTTTAGCAGATATTTATTTATTCAACCACAATGATGCATACACTTACTGGCTGCAGCCCTATAAGCTTTAAAAAAATGTCTTTGTGGAAAGTACAGCCCTACTCTGAAAGGAGCCTGCAAGAGCTGCACGGCACAGATCCAAGTGATTTTTGTACAATATGTTTTTGGTTTACAATTGTAGAGCTCAAATCCTTGTTCCCTTTTACCTATTATCGTCACCCACAACAAAGACTTCTTAAGCTCAATTGCCTCATTTAAATGCATGTAGCCCCATTGTCTCCAGAGAAGGTCCTTAAGGACACTTGTGCAGACCCATGGGCTTCACTGGGCTTAGGCAAGTGGGATGAGGACTGGTAGTGATCCTTTAGAAAACACATGAACAACCAAGCTTTCAGCCTAGGTAACAAGACAAACAGTAGAAATGTTTTTTTCCATTACTTGTATGAGAAGATTGTTCCAAATTCACAGAAGGAATAAATCTGCTTTCCCTTCTCTGGAGAAGAACATCATGTATTTCCAGGATATCAGGATACCTCCCATACACCACTGTCAGATGGCTTTGGGGAAGTGTGTCAGAGATGGGGCATCAGCGCTTTGATGACACCAGAGCCTTCCCTCCGGATTTTGTTTTAAACAAACAGGTACAGGCTTTGCAATGGCTCAAAGAACAGCCAAGCAAATCTTTTCTTTGGTGTTTGTTTAGTTTTGAAAAGCTTGCCTGAAGGTTCATTGGCATTCCTACTGCAGACAGTTTGAGTCTGGGTTTCCTTGCAGAAGAAAAAGGGGGATTTCAATATGTCCTTGGCTTCAGAGGTATCTCTCATATGAGAAACAGTTTATCCCACTTTACAAACAGTCGCTCGTTACGTATGTGCGCTGACACAGCTTCACCCTGCGGTGTTTAACTAATGCTGTTTATGATGGTTATATTCTTACCAATTTCTCTGATGTACTCTCACCTTGTCAATACTGTTGTGCAGTTCTCCAGCAAGAGGTTTATCTGATTTTCTCTATCTATGGGCACCTTTTTTCTCATCATTTCACAGCTACACTGGCTTTGTCTGCCTGCCCATCACCAATAATTTTGGACTGATTGGCCAAGTGTAACCCAAGATAGTAATGTCTGTCTCAAAGGCAAGAAAATCCCATTTATTTTCTGAACTTCATGACTGGAGAAGTAGAGAGACTTGGGACAGGAGCCCTGTAGAGAGGAAAGGCTGCAGAGCAAGTCCAGCCCATACCTTTTCTGCTTGGCCACAAGCCTGTGTGCTCAGTGCCAGGGATGGGTGACAGCATGTGGCATAGGCTCAGTCCTGGGGAAAGACAGGGTGACATTACGTCATTCCATGTGGGACAGGATCTCTGGCCCTAATGCAGGCCAATAGTGGTTGAATACTATGATACTTTAGGATATACACTTAGTTTTTCCTACTAGTACTATATAGTCCTTTGCTTTTCATGTAATAGGAACAAGAAGCTTGTTGACTTGAAGAGTGGCTGCTCCTCAGCACAGCAGTCACCCTCCCACTAGTGCCCATGCATGAGGTCCTGTGTTGAGCACTCAATGAAGTCCACCCTGCTCTAGAGCCTGGGGTCAGCCATGGAGACCTGTGTGAAAGAGACCTTGAGGCATGTACCAATAATCATGCAGTTGTGTGCCTTGACCGGCTGTGAACCCCTTGCAAAGAATGTCTGTGGAGGCTCTGGCCCCTTCTCTAATTCAAGAGCAGTAGCAGGTCCCTGTGCCATCCCCAGCTCAGACACCAGCCTGCCTCTCTGCAGATCCTAGCCTCTTCCTCAGAGCTCATACACAAGGAGGGATGAGCATTGCACACTCATGAATAAGTGTAATTGAAATTCTGTTCATAGCTATTTGGGGAAAAAAAGATTGCCAATGTAATTAAAATGCACAGGGGAAAGAGAAGTAGCCTATACAGACACGTTATGTTACACAGCACCCACCCAGACAAAGGTCTTTGTCTATAAAAAGCTCAAATATATCTGAGATAATTGCTGTTCATTGATTGTGCCTCTGAAGTGGAGTTATTCTGGCATATTCCACCTTGGGGCTGTCTTATACATTTCTTTGAAAGGGAAAAATTCAAAAGTTCAAGTAAAGACACAAGTTCAGTCAAATATGTGGCAGTAAAAGCTTGATTTACAACATTAAGGTTACTTTCAGCTGACCTAGCCCTGAGTGGTGCTGGGCAGTTTTGTCTGATCTTGTGTTAATGCTGTTAGCCTGTGTTTACTAAATGATTTAGCACTGAAATGTTGGGAGTTGCCAAATATTTGTCTTCTCTCCTTTATGAATATTTGAACAGCTCTTTCTCCAGCTCACTCTGAATTCAGAAAAGGGTGTTAAAAGTATCATACTCTCGTAGCGTTACTTTGTGGAGGCTGCAGACCAACAACACTTTTGCATCAGTGATACCTTTGGCTCTATAGTAATTAAACCAAATGCAGGCACACAAAATAATATGCTTGAATACTGCTTCTTATGTCCTAAAAAAATTCAGATTTGAAAATAAAGAGTTTTTTAATTGGCCCATAATTTATTTGCTCTCTCTCATTTAAAATATGATAGTATCAAATAGCCCTTAGATGAACCAGCTTTATGCTGAAGGCAACACCCAAAAAGGATGAGAACCCGAGTTCAAACCCAGATTCCATCACAGATGTGTGAGGTGGACTTGGATATGTCTCCATGGTGTGTGCTTTGAAAAAAGAAAGTGTGAAGTTTTAAGCCAATAGCGTGAGAACAAATATATTAAGATATCATGAAAGAACATGTATCCCAGAAAGTGGTTCACAATTTTTGCATGTAGCCTGCATTACTGCATAACCAGATTTCTTTTTGTCACACCATTTTTGGCACTTGATTTCTGGGCTTGCAGGCCCCAGAGTAAACAGGCATAGAATCATTTTGGTTGTAATAATCCCTTAAGATCATAAAGTCCAACCACTAACCAAACACTGACAGGTCACCCCTAAACACCACATATACAAGTCTTTTAAATACCTCCAAGGGTGGTGACTCCACCACTTCCCTGGGCAGCCTGTGCAACTCATTTTCACTTTTAAATGTGATTTCATAGAGACACAGAGATACTACGCCAGATTTGATTGCACCCAGAATAGTAGTTTGCAATTTTTTACACAGAGGTACAAAGCTGAGATTAATTTTCCTGAAAAAAAAGGTTGACCCATAAAGAAGATAACTTTAATGTCAGCCTTCCTAGAAAAGCTGCAAATTTTCACCTTCTGTGACTTAATCTCATGTATTGTGGATAGGAAATTATACACTTTTAGAATGAAAGGACCATCCCTATTTTGATAGAGCTGCTGGATTTAATAGATCAGAACTTAAATAGAATATATGTAGTCATCTCTGGTAGGTATATAATACTTTATGCTTATTTTTCTTATGTTCTAATACAAGGAGAAATTAATTTCATCTGAACTTATTGGTTATCATTTACATTTAGGATGACTGGAAGAAGCTGAGAGTCATGAAAGGAGACACCTTCTCATTCATGATTTGTTTTTAAATATTCCTCATTTCTTTCTTCCTTTTTTTCTTCCCCTCCACATGCTGATATTGCATGCATGGCTTGCTCTCAGCTTGCTATGAAACAAGCTGGGGCAAGGCTTGTAATATGATTCAAATTGTAAATCTCATGTCTTGCATCCCCCAAACACCTCATCTTATATGCAGTCTGGAACCTTCATTCCAGTACCAATTAGACTAATATATCCACTGAGCTCCGATTGGGGTGATGGATCGGCTGGTGGGGGAAATGGAGGAGATTTTCTCAGCTCCTCTGCATTCCCATAGGCATGCAGCATTTGACAGATTGGGCAGAACTGCCATGAAAGAGTCTGACACAGATGGTGTAATTAGAAAATGCGAAGTGCGAGTGTGAAATTTATCTTTGATCAGCACCTCCTTGCCAGATTGTCATCTATGTTAATATGATGATGGCTTCTTGGAGATAGATAGAAGAAAACAGCAGCCTTGAGGAAGAAATGGAGACAGTTCACAACGTAGAGAAGATATTTTGTTTAACTCTGAAACTCAATCAATTTCAGCATGAGTAAAAAGTGATTTAATGTATTTAATTCATAGGAAAACAAATTGAATCTAAATCTGATACATTATTTTGTTAGGCCCATAATCAATATGGTAAAATCTTAGTTTTTGTTGGAAGAAGACAGAGATTAATTTTTTATGAACAGTTAAATAATAATAAAAAAAAATCAATCTATAGCTGTAGGCACACTTGAAGGTACTTTATGACTCTTTGTAAAGACCTGATGTAATCTAAATATATATAGAAAATCATTGCAGAGTTATCTGGACAGGTTTAAGGAGTTAGAATAGATTTTTGCTCTCTAAGCTGTGTATTTTCAACGTCATTCTCTCTAGTAGATCATGGAGTCCATAAAGGTTCACTATAGAGCACAGAAATCTTTAACTGTTTCATTTTCCCCCTTTATTCTGAAGAAAGATTGTAGCTGATAGCTGCAGCAAAACATCTTGATCATTCAACTGACATCTCCACCTTTCCCAGTAATCTAATACATAACATTCTCCAGCAGAAAGGGTCATCATCCTTTAGGTGTTTGAGAATCAAACACTGCTCTTCAAACATGAGATTTGGCCTGTGTGAGGCAAGTATAATTTTTCACAGACAGAAACCAAGGCACAAAGCAGCTGAGTGCAACCTGTCCAAGATCACCGAGGAATGCATGATGTGGCTGCCGTTGCTGGTGGGGCCTCTTGCCTCCCAGCCTCGTCTCCCTCCGTACCATGTCTTGCAACTTCTGCAATCCTATATTTGGGTCGTTCAAAAGGTTTAAGTTTACAAACCACTATGCCATAGTTCATTTTGCTAAAAACTGCTCAAATGTTCACATGAATGGTGCTAATTTTCAGGAAGGTAAATTAGCATAATTAATGACCAGCCAAATTTGGGGGTAATACAGTATGTAATTAACATTAGAGAGTTCTGTTGTACCACCTGCCCCCACATTTCATTGTTGCAGTGTACAAACTGTACAGGAGGCTATTTTCCCCTTTGCTGCACTGAGCAGAAAGCAGCTTTCTTCATCAGAATAAGCCATTAGCTGTAATGGCATGTAGGTGTAATGGAATGTGCTCGAAACATCTGTGCTGAGAGCAGGGGAGAAATTGCTGCATGCAGTCGTAGGCCTTTGGGGAGCTTGATTAAGGATTGCTTCAGAGAACTTGAGATCTGGCTTGGGATGCAAAAAAGAGGAGAAAGGAAAATAACACTAATAGATTTACGGATGTACTGCAGGGAGAACAAAGGATTTCTAATTTTTTTTACTTCCCTTTATTGCTCTTATATTGCATCTGTTCTCTGTTGGGCTTTCACTTATTGAATTGATCTGGAAAAAAAATGTAGCTCAAAATGCAGTTTAGCAAAAGACATCCTAGCTGTATAAACATGAAAATAGCTTGATTTTTTTTTTCTTTGTTTGCTAATGAAGACCTCATTGAAACCACAAATAATTCTAACAATAAATATTTATTGCACATGACATTTGCCTAAATCTGTTTTCAAGCGATATGTCCCTCTATCTAGAAATCATGTAAACAAGCATATTAAAAAAACCCCTGCACATAAAGACAATTCTTACCTTGTGTTATTTGCATTTCTGGAGTATTCATCTGCTCCTTCTTGTGTTGATTTTTTTCAAGATTTCTTTTTAAATGGATTTCTGATTTGTTTTTCTTCAACTCCATTTGTTTGCACACATTTTTAATAACCAATGGAATATAAACTCTCAGTATACAACAAGAGTAATTGCAGAACCACTGGGCTATGTCAGTTCTGGCTATTGGCCCATCAAACTGTGAAAAATCTGAAATGCAGTCTACAGGATCTTAGGCAAGGTGATAGGGAGGAGAAAGGCAGTGTTATAAAACAGAAGGGTTAAATGTTTGAAAAATCTGTATTATAGAAAAGGGAATTAATGTACTGCATGGGACAAACATGGTTGTATTGCACAGAAAATGAGAAAAAACCTTACAAATATTGGGTGGTTTAATGATTAAGTAAATCTTAAGCTTTCTAATTAAAAGTGACAACAAAACATTGTGTCACTGGTATCCATCTTCCTTGTGAAATAAGCTTTCTGAGTTGGTGCCAAAATGCCTTGCAATGAAGTTTAAAATATGTAGGGAGGCAAAAATGTAATAAAAATGCAAAAGGTAATAATATTATGGTGCCTGGCATTGTTTACAATGTAAAGCACCTGCTGTTTGAAAAAAAAAAAAAAAGAGAGGAAGAAAGAAAAAGTGAAATCATCAAACTGTTCTTAAATGGAAAATCTGGGCTCTCTGCCAATTACACAATGTGTTTCAGGTGCACTGTAAATAGGAACAACAAAAGGTGCAGGGGAAAGAATCTAAAATGTTAACTCTCAGACACATGAGAATATTATTTGATGATGTTACTTTGAAAGGAAATCTTGGGTACCTTCCAAATTTCTTCCATTTGAAAATAGGTTTAAATTTTTACCTCTGTAAAAAAGTTGTCAAAATCTAATTATCTCTTTAAAAAATTTGATTCAATTAACCCCAAAACAGAGAAGAGCCAAAAAATCCAGGAAACACACCAGGGACTTTACCAATCTATTCTACAGGGGAGATGCTTGGCGACTATGGCAAAATATAACAGCACCAGATTCTATGATATAATAAGAAGAAACTAAACCTGCCCCAGAGTTTTAATTTTGGATTCCAGGAGGCCAGTGGTGAGGTCCAAATCACTGAAGTCAGAGCAGGAATTTGATATACATTTCAGAGGAAAACTCGTATTGACCCAGCACCTTGTTCTGTGTCCCAGGGAACAAATGGTGGCTAGGCCATTTTAGGCACTAGGGTTGAAGCAGGGAAAATTGGCATTGACTGGTTAAAGGCCACACTTGCATGCATTCACCTTGTGGCTGTAGGACTTCTGTTGTAGACAAGAGTTTTGTTCTAAATGTAGGGTCAAGAGCTGGGATGAAATGATTGGTCCCACATCCATATAATCAGAAACTATTTAAGTATGTGCTTTCTTTCTTTGGGAAAAATACTTTAGTTATATGTTTTATTCCAATAGGAAGCAAGACAACGGAGACCCCTTAAGCATGGTCAGAAACCAGTCATCTGGGTACTCTTTCTGCCTATGTCTATGCAAATAAATAGGATGAATGCTGGCTCATCCTCTGATCTCAAGCCATGCACAGCTCAGCTCACACCACTCTTTGCCCACCTTACACCACTCTTTGCCCACCTTCTTCTCCCCTAGAACAAGGTAGGCTTGTCCCCATTTTCTTTGGGGAGTAGCTGCTGACCTGTACACCTGCTTGGCCATGCCCAAATCCCAGAGATGATGTTAAGGGTTAAACAGTATGGATCTCATGGACCAGTGCTTAAACATGTCCTAAGCCTGTTTAGTTTACTAGTATAGATGTAGCCTTGGAGACCAGAGACAGACGCTGTGCATCTGCTGCACTCCCTGTAAGATCAGCCCTGATTATTTCCACATCCAGTATCTACAGAGAAGGCCTGTAATAAAGCAGTAATCACTTTCCTCCAATCCTCACCTGAACCATGAGCCAGATCTTCATTTCAGTAACCCCTGGATAAATCAATAATCCTTCTATGTGACTGAAATCAAACACAATCTTTGTAATACTGTTTCTTTGGGGTCTGATCCTGTCATTTTCCTCTGTCATTAGCAGGAACAGAATCATGTCTGTTATCAATGGCAATTTGTTTTTCATTTGATACTGATAATTTGGCAATTATTAAGCTATCCAAACAATGTTTGTGAGAAGCCATTTCTTTTAATAGAAGGAGAAAGTGGGGACACCCTTGATGCTATCATTTCACCAGGATATAGAATATCAGCCTACTTCCATGTGATATCCCTTCCCCATATTTGTTTCTATTTTTGCTTCTATGTCTCAAATAACATTAATCCACGGTGAAGAATCATAGAATCATAGAATGTTTTAGGCTGGAAGGGACCTCTAGAGGTCATCTTGTCCAACCTCCCTAGACAAGTAGGGACATCTCTACCTAGGTCAGACCACTCAGAGCCCCATCAAGCCTGACCTTGAATGACTCCAGGGATGGCGCCTCCACCACCTCCCTGGGCAGCCCATTCCAGTGATCTATCACTCTCATGTTAAACTTTTTTCTAATATCCAATCTAAATCTATCCTTTTCTAACTTAAAACCATTACTCCTGGTCCTATCATTACAAACCCTTTTGAATAAACCTTCCCCCGACTTTACGTAGGCCCCCTTCAGGTACTGGAAGGTCATTATAAGGTCCCCTCAGAGCCTTCTCTTCTCCAGGCTGAACAGTCCCAGCTCCCTCAGCCTGTCTTCATACGAGAGATGCTCCATTCCCCTGATCATTTTGGTGGCCCTCCTCTGGACACGCTCCAATATGTCCACATCCTTCTTGTGCTGGGGGCTCCAGAACTGGACGCAGTACTCCAGGTGAGGTCTCACCAGGGCAGAGTAGAGGGGCAGAATCACCTCTCTTGATCTGCTGGCCACAGTTCTTTTGATGCAGCCCAGGATGTGATTGGCCTTCTGGGCTGCGATTGCACATTGGTGGCTCATATCCAGTTTTTCATTCAGAAGAAACAAGAGAATAGTTATCACACTTTTCTTGCACTTTTATAATTTGGTTTTGGACCTCATACATACCCTAGCAATATAAAATGGACAAAGTTAAAGTGATATCAGAGAACAGCTACAGGTCTGAAGCTAGAGCAGGGCTAAGTAGGATTTTGGCTGCTATTGCCACTGTACTGATATTCTGGTTTTCTGGTACAGATCTGTGTGCCAGAAACAAAAGCTGCGGGTCTGTTTTGATGGTGGAAGAGGAAGGAAGAATATCTGAAATGGGTCTAAGGAAACACCAAAGTTAGAACAAAGAGTGGGTAGGAGAAATGACACTAGATCAGTGTTGTCAGTTGATGATCTAAGATGTCTTTTCCAACCTTAATGATTCTATGATTTTTTCTCCCAAATTGAGAGTGGAAATCTAGGTTGAATACTGGCAAATCCAGTATAGGCTGAATACATGGTCCTGGACAACTAGTTCTAGGTGATCCTGCTTGAGCAGGGGTATTGGACTAGATGACCTCCAGAAGTCCTTTCCAAACTCAACCATCCTGTGATTGATTCTGTGATTCCATGGATCTATAACAGCAGTCATTCAAGGGGATTTGAAAAATCTTTAAGTATTTTAAATCACTACAAAGTGTGAGCAAAAGAAGCAGTGTAAGGTATATATCTCTCCTCTGATGGATGGGGATGAAGTTTATTTCCTCTCTGTTAGGTGGGAGTGGTTTTACTCCTCTTTGCATAACTCCAGTATCTCCAATAATATTCAAATAGTGTGAAAATGTAACTGCACATCACAAGTGATGCTGACTCCACTAAATTCAATAGCCAAACTCTGTGACTTCATTGGGATTCAAATTTTTATTCTTGAATGAATGATTTTTCATTCAATGTTGACTCTTGGACTAGGATAGAAACAAGAAGGTATTCAAGAAATGCTCTGTGGGATCACTTTTAAACTGATGTGCTGAAGAACTGCTTTGAAAAGAAAATTCTTACAGCAAACTCTGCAGTTTATTGAAGATTAATTCGGGAGCACAGACAATGAGCATATAGATTGATATAGTTTCTTTCAAGTATCAGGTAGCTTTCTACAATCCAAATCTAGTTCTCTGTTAAGTTTTCCAGAATGGTTTGAGTAAAACTAGCCACAAGAAACATGACAATTTTATATCTTAAACAGTTTGTGTTTGAAGACATATATAACCAAAGATCAGATTTTTTTGTAGGATAAAGGAAAAAAAAACACCAACTTTTTTTGGGATAGGAAAAAGCTGTGCAAAACCCACTTGATGTCTTGGGTCTAAGTCCATTATAAGAAGACAGTCTGATTTCCTGTTTCTCCAAGCTACAAGAGGAGTGTGAGAACTGTGTATTCCTCCACTTTAGCTGTTTTCTGTCTTCTTAGAGACTGTCTTCCATAAGAAAAAATAAGCAACAGAGAACCAACAGTTTAAGTTCACAATACAAAATGTACCTAAGCCAAGGGAGCCTTGTAAAGTAAAGCACAGGAACACTGAGACCATGCCTTCCCAGATACTGAAGCAAGCTGTAACAGCTTGGCTTCAGGTTCAAAACAAGTAAGACAAAGGATAATGGCAAGGGAACTCCTGGAAGATTCTGGTGAGGGTGCCTCTCTGTAATCACTGGATGACTTACTGTCACTCTGCATCATCCTTCAGCAGAAATTTTCAAGACAGCGTGATTTTTTGTTAAGCTTTTAAAACTCTTATGTTCTTATTATTCTTTTATGCTACTGTTTGTTTAGGTATGGGAAAGACAACCTCTTTTCCCCTGGATCAGTGATACATGATAGGTTTGTGCTATTGATTTGAGTGCCCAGGGTCAGATGGCAAGACTGCAAGTGAAAGGTCTTTAACTCTACAGTCTGCTTCTTACCCAAGACTGACAAATCTTGATCTTAACCTTGAAGGCCTTTGCACTCTTTATGCCTATGGGGTGCTGTGGGCAGCAGTAGTACCTTGGTGTATACATGAATTATTAATGAGGTTATGCCCATATTGTACAGATTCTGTCATCATCTCCATACAACTCAATCCCAACCCCTCTGTGGTGTTGGCTGCGTTGCTACACTGGAGCTCCTTGTCTGGCCAGATCTCCAGCATGTGCATCCACCCATGGGCAAAAGTGACAAATGCCACTTGCAAGTTGGTGATAGTCACAGCAAGGGAAAAAAAAAATCTCATTACACATGTTGGTGCATAGCATTTTATGGCTTAGCTTGTCACATTTTACTGCTTATATATGAACATCCTCACCACATCACATCAATAAAACAAGATATATTTACTTCTCTGTATCCTATATAAATAACCCTTGGCTAAAATATGCACTCATTCCTTAAAATACATTGCAAAATACATCTGATTTCCTTTAGAAGTGCTTCTTTGAAAGTTTGATTTTTGGGTTTTTGACACAGCTTGTTTTGCAGATGTAAACATGTTAATAGCAAGAATGTCAAAAAGTTTATTGATTTTTAATTTTTGAGACGGAAAAAAATATATAAAAGTTCTGGTTTGTGCTCTAGGTAAATAAATCAGCATTATGTTTCTACTTTACAGCTAGTGAACCATGCTTTATGTTAAACTTTTCCTACAAACATAGGAACAAGAACAAAGCTTAGTAGTGGAGAGAACACACAAATTACCTCCAGTCTTTCAGAGGCACAGTAGAGGCTTCAACCACTTGAAGATGCATGACTAATGCATCCAGAAGACCCTATTTCAAAAAAATAATTCCAAGTTTTGCGTTAACTAGATAATATTCTTTGCAGCATAACAGGATAAGACACTGCTTGTTCATGTTACTCCTGAAGGAAAACAAATCTATTTCATGATAATGTTCTAAACTGGGAGCTTGCACATATGGGCACACGTGCGTGCACACACACATTCACGTTCATGTATACACATATATATATGTGTGTATATATATGTATATATTTAGACAGATGCTTTTGCAAACAAAACAAAAAAAATACTGGATATATGGCCATTGCCTTCCTCCCACTATGAATGGTCTTTTCATTAGTCTACTGAATAACCATTTATCATGGGCTTTACTGTACCATGAAGTTATGATTAATATTATGGCTCATGTACAGCGGGTTGAAAGACCACATTCATTTTCAAAGTCACGTTGCATTGATTAGAATTCACTGCAGGTTATTCAAATAACGATCCTCTCTTTTCCCAGGAGAATCTCCGTCTGATTTTTCTTTATCCTCATTAAAGATCCCAGGTGCAGACAAAGCTTTACATACTTCTAATTTGCATTATCCTTGGGAAGGAGGTAATTCACGTGCCTTCAGTATATAGCACTTGTTTTTGTAGTTTGCTCTTTCCTATCTGTCTATTTAAATAAATCAAAAAATTTAGCCTTTATAAACCCTCTGACAATAGAAAATACCAAATTTTATTATGCTTAGTAATGAGCACATGTATTCTGAAATATCGGTTATAATTCAGAATAAGTGAAACAATTTTTTTCTTTGCTCTGCAACACATTTTACTTAAAATGAAATCTCTTCTCACTCTCTCAGTGATAGGAGAAGGTGAATTTTTAAAGCAAAGATATAGATTTCATATCAGCCTTTGACTGATGTAAGAATATCCCTCAGCAAACAGCCTGTGAGAAATCACTGGCAGGATTTAATAGGCTTTTTCCTTTTTGCTGGTTGTATATAGAACAATGAAAGTACATAGCATCTATAATTGCCTGGTGAAACTTAACAGTCCCATTAACCCCCAAAATGCAGCACTTGCATGAATTTCACATCTGGTTTCTGAGGCATAAGTTTGTGCGGGCCTATGTTTTGCAACAAAATAATCTGTCTTGGACTATTTTTATTGTGAGCCTTTGTGTAATGAGTTTAGCCTGAAGCAGACTGACAGCATTGTTGACATTTCATTGAGTTTCCATCCTCAAGAGAGAGGAAATTTTAGCTAATTAAATAATGTTATAGTGTCTTAGAAACTACAAAGGCAACGGTAAACCACACAGCAGTCATACTGTATTTGTTAGGATCACTTGTGTATTCCTGAGGTTTTATTATGCAGAAGTCATTCTTCTAACAGTCTTTAAAGCAAGTCATACATTAAATAAGCGTTTCATAACTCAACCTTGATAACAATATTTGTGAACTGTTTTATGTATGTATGAAATGAAGCCAAATGGGTAAAAAAGCTATTAGAGAAATACTGAAACTATTATTACTTTTCATCATTTCATCACAAATGGCCAGACAGCATTGCCCATGTGTGCTGGGGGAAGAGAGACAGCAAAGGTCTTTTCTCTATTCCTTTATGACTACCCAGGGAGCAAACCTCTTCCTCCACATCAAGGGGACAAGGGAAAGGTCAGGGAAAAGATGACACCAGGATGGCTTATTGAAAGGTTGGTAGTGTGATGCAGGTCCCTTTGTCGGGGCAGGGAGTAATTCTGGGGAAGAATGGGGGGGTGATGGAGCCAATGGTTCTGTCTCCCACCTCTGCACCACATACCCCTGCACTCATCCCAGCAGTAGGCAGGAGATTCTGCCTGTCCCCTTCTAGCACCACAGATGGTTTCTGTGGGTGATCAGCTGCTGACCAGAGAGCAGCTGTTTCAAATGAGACCAAAACAAAAGACAAAGAGTATTCATCATCAAAGCTTTGAGGGCCAAGCCAAGAAGCCTTCCCTGACTTTCCATCAACT
This sequence comes from Brachypteracias leptosomus, assembly GCA_013401335.1. Taxonomy (NCBI): domain Eukaryota; kingdom Metazoa; phylum Chordata; class Aves; order Coraciiformes; family Brachypteraciidae; genus Brachypteracias; species Brachypteracias leptosomus. The sequence goes on from VYZX01026484.1 coordinate 27,659, forward strand.
CCTCCTCATCCTGACTCCAGCTATCCTCAAAACTAGTGTCAGCCCTGGTGTCTTTAGGACTTGTGGCAGTGGCAGGTCTGTAGCAGCACCAGCACAAGTGCACCAGCACACCAGGGAGTGCAGGGTTTCACCATGGGCTCAGGTGAACAGGTAACTCACTGCTGGAAAACACCTTCACCTCACCCAGAGCCCCTGACTGCTGGAGGAAGAAGAGAGTAAAACTGCTGCTGAACTCAGTGTTTAGGTCTGATTTACCCAGGCATACTCAGACATCGTTGGGAGAAAACTGTAGAAAGTTTGAACAGTTCAGCCTAATCAGGACAGCAGGACATGGCACAGCAGACGGATGACTGGACACTAGTTCAGCTTGCCATTTCTACTGATGGGTGCTCAAGAAGTGTGTTTGTATAATAACACTCTCAGGCTGCCTGACACATCAGGAACGAAATACTATATTTCTTTTTTTTTTTTAATATCAATGTTTCCCTGATAAGCGAACATTTATATATATTGTTTCATGACTTAAAATAATTCATGGTATTACAAACTAAAGTACAATAAATAGGAAATACTGTTGTTGAAGAAGCTGGTAATATAAATTAGTGGCTACTACAATGTGTCCTTCTGAGTCCTTAGTTCATGATAAGGACACTTTATATTTGCATAACACCATTCATCCTGGAAGAGTAAAGCACTTAAAAAATTTAATTTGACGTTATAATGTTCCAGCTGTGGTGATTCACCCACCGTGCTGGCAGTGAAGAGCAACTCGGAAATTGCCCTTATGAATCAGAGACACCAGCCAGTGCTAAAATACACTGGGACTCAGAAGGGCTGCTAACTCCCCTGATGTGGTGCGTTTGTGTGTCTGTGCAGGTGTGTGTGCTGAGGAGGGATCCCCACATTGCCATCTCCCTCCGGACTGACCTTGGGTCCTTTCCTGCACATGGCAGCAAGTTGAGGTTTTCAGCTGCATGGAGGCAGAGGAGAGCTCAGGAGCACATCATGAGCCCCCCCCAAATCTTTATTCTCCCATTAAGCCTCAGGGAGTCTGAAAGATTTTATTAGTCTTAATTACGTTTTGCCTGGGATCATGAGGTCGGTGGGCTTGGCAAGCTTTTGTTTTTAAAAACCTAACTTGCTTGCCAGGCGAGTTTTCCCAAGCTCTCATTTTATTGTGGTTTCCAGCAGGGGATCTTGTTTCAAGGGATATGATCAAAGTAAAGGACATTTCTTCTGGGACTTATTTTACATAGATTAGATCTCATTATGCAACTTGCTCTTTAGTCTATATTCTTTTTATAAGCTTCTGGCTATATGAATGAATTTTACATAGTAAAGTGTGAATTTATTATAATGAAAACACTTTCTGAGTGAAAGGGAGGCAAAATACAGCATAGTGTAATATATTTAAGCTTCCTTATCAACAACAAATTTCAGCATTGCAGCAGTTTAATCTTATCTCAAACAAAGTTGTGCACACTAATTTCCATGCAAATTTTCATCTGCCTTTTATTTCAGTTTTAAATTAAAAAAAAAAGAATTGCTGGATTTATGTCAAATTTTTATATCTCCTTCCTACATATATTTTTTAAGCCTTCTTTCAAAGGCATGTGTGATTTTTTTAAGGTTTTAAGATCTGCACTTGATTAAGTCATTATAACTTGACACCTTGAGAGTTCCAATGAGGTGGGAATTTGTGATAATGTCCAGCAGTTCCTTCTGAGTACAAAATGCTCTGGATTAGTCCTGTGGACAACCTCTAATAAGACTGAAAACTGAAGAAATTAAAAGTTAACATAGAACAGATCTTAGTATACACAGGAATTCCTTTCCAGTGTTGTTAAGCTGTAGGGACTAGCAGAAGTCAGAATCTTTGTTAAAAGCCTCATTCTCACAGCCAACAAATAAGAACAGATTTTTCAATTTTATACTTCTGCGTTGTGCATCTTCCTACAATTCTATTTAATGTGAAGTTTAGGTCAAGACATGAAAAGAGAGTATGTGTGTTCATCCGATGTTTATATAAATGGCTGGATTTTATTTGCTGAATTTCCTCATGTGAGTAAGTAGGTATGTTTTTATTATCTCATAATTTCACCTGATTTAAAGTAAAAATTATCAAATGGATGAGAATTTAATTGTCAAATGGTTGAGTTGTATGGATTTTGTTATTAGCAAAGTTTTATAGCAGCATAACCTCACCTTTCAAGTCATTTATTTGACAAGGTTTTTCAATGTAAGTGATGATCTTAGAAATAGAGTCAGATATTTAGACCCCTTCTCTATTGTATTGCATAAGTGAAAAGAAAAAAGCCCTTTCTTTTCAGTCAAGGACAAAATTTAGCTGAACTTGCTTCTGTCAAGCCACTAAAATTATTCAGCTAGAAGAGGTGTAAGCAGTCTCAGGATCTGTCCTTATCATTTGTGAAATTTGCCACAGCTAAAATACTTTGTTTTAGGCTGAAATACTGAGGGCAAATTAGAGCAGAGTACCTACAGGGTTTTCTCCCATCAATGCTGTAGTCAAGAAACTTAATGCATGGGGATTTTCACAGGTATTCAGCTTCAGTCTCCCACTGGAGCCACTGAATTCAGTGCATGATATAGATACCATAAGCACTTCCAAAAAACCCATGCTTATTTTTGTAGAGACTACTGCCCTATAGTGAATATCTGCAACTAAGATCTACTATTTATATGTGGTATGTATCCACTGCTTCTTCCCCAAATCTGGTTAATTCTGGCATGAATCCCATGCAAAAGTCTGTGTACAAAGGGGTTAAATTCATACCAACGTACTTAATTGCGGTCTTATTTACAGCCTGTAAGCAGCTATTATATGTTTTTCCCAGGTTATGATTCACAGTTTATGCATCTTTATCATAGCATAAGGCAGAGTGTCAGGAAAGGAATGTTTTTCAGTTAAATGGTTAATTAAGACTTGGAGATTTTTTTTTTTCCTGATCAATGCAAGTCAAATTCTCAGTGCAAGTGGTTGAATCATCTTCAGAACTCTGATCATAATTAAACCACAAGGAGGCTGTTATGATTAAATGTGGGAAGCTGAAAATATGTGAACCATAACAAAGGATCTGAATTCACTTCAAGCTTTGCATAAAATGCAGTTTCAGATTTTTTTATCTTAGTATAAAAAAAGCTTTCATCCTGTACCTTCCCCTTTCTTTAGAATTTCTTTCAAATTCAGTTACATTTGTCATAATTAATATAAATCTTGCACACATAACTGCTATCTGGCTTTCCTAATTGGTAGAGACTCCCTATGTTCTTTGTCCAAACAACAGTCTTCACTTTATTTTTTATTAAAAAAATATAGGATTTTAATAGATAATCTTAGCCTTCACTTATCTTAGCCTTCACTAATCTTAGCCAAATTACTTCCTTACAGCTATATAATCCATACACAGTGTTAGTAGTCTTCAATAAATTTCTAAAATCTATATTCTTTATTGTGTTCTAATTCTTTATTGCTATAATAATTTCTGTTTCTGTCTTTCTAATTAGACTATATAGCTTTTACAGAATAGCTTTTGCACAGGATATTTGTTTTCCTGTTCATGTAATTTAATCTTGAATACTTGTAATCACAGCACATGTGTATCTAAAAAGGACCAAATTCTGTTGTCTTGCCTTGGCAAAATTATCGTTTTAATACAATGAGCAGCAAATGCAGGATTGTGTGAACATCTATCAGAAGCAGTGTTTACTTTGAAACCAAAAATCCCCAGAGATGGTCAATACTGAAGTCTTATGGATAGATCAACCTTACTAAGTTTGCAGAATTCAGTCAGAAGAATTGATTGAGATGAAGTTGCACCAAGTCTGAACCAAGACTACGGCATCTCTGCTAACAGCAACACCAAGAAGGCAAGTTGGGAGACATTTCCTCTGTGTGCACAGCCAGAAGATAAGAGATCTTTCTCACTATGTTTCCCATCCAAGCTGAAGGGGGATGGATGTGGATGATCTCTGCTGACCTGTGGTAATCAGTAAAGCCCAGAACCAGGCACTTATGTGCTGGCATAAGGTCCATACCCAGTGGCTTCCAGTCGGAGCATTAGATGCATGAGATGTAAACAGGGAGGGGAATACCTGGGACATACAAGAGAAGAAGCTGCAGAGAGAGACAGACATTTAAAACCTCATCTACTTTTTTGAGTCAGGTTCTTCATTTCAGTCTTTTTTTAAATACCTAAGTAAAACTCACATTCGTGACTCAGAATCTCCTCCAGGAAAACGATGTCTCTTTAGAGGCAAACTGTGGCACAGGCTTTGCCTGTAGAAGCAACTGCAGAATGGCACCCTGATGCTCAGTACACCAGCCTGAGAAGCAGGTGACCTAGTTCTGATGTCCTCTTTTTGCTGTTTTTGCAGAAGCTCCCTTTTTGTTGAAGTTAAACCATTGCATAGAAAAGGCTGAAAACTTTCCTGACTCAAAATAAGGACCAGAGAAGATAGGCCATGACTGTGTAAGAGTGTCTACCTGCATAAAGGTAGGTGCTTCAGCAGCCTGGGAGATGGAAAACTTTGATGACTTGCTCATATAATTCCTAAACTTCATCTTGATACTAGATGTCCTAACTCCTCCCTTGGATCTGGCTTTTAGTACTTTTGTCTTGGTGGTCAGATCAATCAATGGAGACTTGCTGAATCCAGCCCTGTACTTTTAACTTAAGGAAAACAGCCACAAATACCGATGGGAGCTTTGCCTGCATGATCCTACCTGTGATGGGACTGCAGTCTTGATGTCATGGAAGTTCCCACTGACCACCACCTTCTTACAGCTGAGGGATGTATTACTACTGTGCGGATGGCTTACCTCAATTCAGGTTCAGGAAGCAACTCTACAAACCAAGCTATTGGGATTTGCTCAGTGTATTTTATAGTATAATAGACAACATAACAAGGAGGAAATCATTGTATTTATACTTTTTTTCTGGTAAGTGTGAAAGACAAGGAAATGGCGTTCCAGAGAGTAATAAAATGAGAAATAATTCACTACAGGAATATAGAACAGGAAGACTTTTTCACATTTTAATGAACAAATGACACATCCACCCACTAAAAATATAAACTACATAAACAGTATCTACAGATCACAGCACAGTGTGATATTCTTCCTTTGTAAGAATTCTGACACAATGATCCCATTTTGCAGGAAATCTTTAATTATGTTCAGAGCTGCTTACCTTTGATAATGAGAGCCAGATCTTTTCCCAGTTAAGCCAGCCACAAACCTTCTGCTTTTTTTTCTGCCCTTTAATCCATATCACAAACATGCATCCTCATTTAGCTGGGTCTAGATATAAAACTGGTTACTGTCACACTGAGTGCTCATGGTCAAGGTTCAAGTAATGGCTAATGCCTTAAGTGAGGCTACACATAAGTGCATTTTAGTTTCAAATGCATTGTCCTAGTTGGTGAACACAAAACAGCTCCCTAGCCATTTAATTATCTGAGATTATAATGATCCTAACTTTGAATAGGTTTTTCTGCCACAACTTCTGGTTTCTGAAAAGCAGTGCCCTGAAGCAAAACCATATTTGTCCTCTTTATTTTTTGTATATTTTCTATATTTCTTATTTAATTCAATTTTTGCGGGTTTATTAAAGTGTTTTATATCTTCTGTTCCTTCACAATGCTGGTTTATAGTTAGTTTCCCTTTTGGAAGCATTAAACATATGAAAATAGGGTGCACACACATGAGGGGATGCTTACTCATGCAAATAATCCAATTGAACTCAGTGAACTTCCTGAAGACAGCATTACTCATGCAAGTAAGTGATTACAGGACTATGTCACACAATGAACAGTGTGGGCCTGATTATCTTCTCACCTACACTGATTTTGCATCATTAAATTTCCACTGGCTCTAACGGAATTACTCTTCATTTTCACTGATTTAAGAAATTGTGATTCGCATACCCGTTTAAAAAATGTACATTGAGAATATTAATGACCATGAAATGAATCACTTAGGTACAATGCAACAGAAGGACATCCATAAGTGCATTTCTGCTAAGATCTTGACATTATCCAAACCCACTGTGGAGCCTGACTGGGGTGACAGAGAGCTTAGAGTTTTACATACAATACTCATTCTTAATTCTTCCTGACCCTGGGGATTAAATTTGCTTAAAGTTCCAAGAGAAAGGTGAGGCAAACATTACTGCATCCACCTTGTGCACAGCATAACCCAAGTATAAATGGGATTAAATTAAAGTAGTCTCAGATGTTATAAAATACATGTGTTCTGCAGACACTCACAGGTGACGAAGACCAAAGATCCTTGAGAAGAATTATCAAACGAATTATGGAAAATGTGCAAAAGTAACATACAAGTCCCTCTTTAGACAGTAAAAGTATCCTAAACAATAGCTAAGTATTACATCAGATAGTTTACTCGCATGGAAAGCAATTCCCCACCTTCTTCCAGGCATTTCGTATACCAAAGAGAATGGGCATTTCCCAAAAACCATGAGAGGCTGATTCTGCATTCACGTCTCAGAATTTTCCATTTTACTAACTTAAAAATCCAACTTCATGTATTTGCCAAATTAAAAACTCCTTGATTCTCCACCATGATTGCATTGATGAATTGATTCCTCCTAGTCCATTTAACATGAAATAACAGACTTGTGTTGATGGTGCTTTTGTTCTTGATAGTAGGAGAACTTGTTACTGAAAAAATTAGCTGCTCACCCTTAAGCAATCACTAACATTCCAGTTCCTGATATAAAAATGAAGAAAAAGCAGATGGAAACAAAAATTGTATTAATAACACATAACAAAATTATGTTTACAAATGATATTTCAATAGGAAAAAAAATGGGAAAACTACAGTTTTCATTGAGTCTTAATGTATGTATCCATCTCTAATGCTTTCATCTTCAAGCAGTTCTGTTTTATTGACACAACAACACAAATTGCAGAAGTAAATTGAATCATGGGCTCAGAATGTAAAAATCAATGAGAAATAATTTTGTAGCACTAAAGTGAACAGTGTAATGCTAGGTATTCATTTAATTAACCATGAGCCTTTCCACATAATGCACAATCATTGCCAGCTTTTCAGCTCACGGTTATTCCAGGAATAATGGGTTTGGGATTCATCTTTAGAAAACCTGCATTAATATTTGAAAGCATTTAAATCCATTAGTGGGTCATCTGAACACTGCAGGTCACTTTTACATTGCTAATTGAAACAATAGTAATGGGTTATAATCTTCTATCTAATAATGCCTGGAGTGTTTTACTGCTTTTATATCTGAAGATTCCAGGAAATATGTAAATTTGTTGCTGAACTGTTATAAAATATGGAAATTTAAACTGAAAACATGAAACTATTTCTTTTTATAAATTAAAAAAACCCCACATACAGCATTAATAAGCTGAAGAGTTACACTATATTTTCATGTCAGGATAAGTTCCTCTCTATAGACCTTCCAGTGTTCATCGCTTCTGCGCTGTAGGCTCAACATCTGGCATTCACATTTTCAACATTGCCATTAGGAGAAAGTGAATATCATTAAACCAGTGAGTAAACAATCATGTCATTGTTTCCATATGCAAGCTATACATTGACTTAGTCTGCTGTGTTCTGACAGGAGTTTTTTTCCCCTCCATGAATTGATGCAATCATTTTGTTTTTCATGGGATTTTCTGTAATATACCAACATATCTGCTGCATGTGGAAGTAACCATGCCATATGGAAGTATGAATTTAGGGTGGGCTAGGTTTTGTTTTGTGCTTCTTTTTCTTTTTTTTTTTTTCTTAAATTAAAAGGTAGTGAAAGGTAAAGTTGCTTTACGAATCTTGCAGATAATTGAATAGAACACAAATTGATACTTAAAGCCTCATTTTAGTTTTTAATTAAACAGGCATCTTGCACATTTACCTGCATCTTCTTAGGCTTAATTACAGACTGATTGGGCAAAAAGATTCAGAGAAGAGCATCTCATTGCATCTCATTACATCTAGGTAGGCTGTGCTGGCAGGAATGTGTGGCATGTGTATGAGAAGAGGCATGTGTGTAAGTGAACATGCTTAAATAATTTACTTGGTTAATAAAATATGGATAGCATGTTTGAGGTAAAATTGTGGATCATTACATCACCTTTGCCCTCCCTGGTGGGAAAAAAAATATCAGCCTATAATTTGGTTGATGGGACAGAATAAAAAGAATATATATATATTGTGTGTAACATTTTAATGCAAACCCATTAAACTGGAACCAATTCTATATTCAGCAAGGTAAACAAACTTCTTGCTTCCTAGTGACATATGTGTTGCCCTAACATGTTCCATTCTGTTCGTAAAATAATGGGTTTGTAGGTGAAAAAACCCCACAGCCTTTATCACTAATCCCATAGTGGCATGATATTTGGGCCTCTAAGAACACAAAGCATCCAAATCTCCCTTCTTGCTTTGCTTTACAAGGGGGAAGGAGGCTGCAAACAGAATCTTATTCTATAGGTTCTGTTTTAAGGAGATGGCATTGTTGCAAGGATGCTCTAATAATTTAATTAGTATATTTTATAAACAACAGCTATTGATCAGAGTTGTCAGCTGCTGTCAGAGGCAGAATCCATCCTATTCAGTATCTCTCTTTACATGCAAGGAGAAGGAGGAGGAGGAGCAAGAGGAGAGCATGTAGTGTTTCTCCCCAGCTGATTGATATGCCTCTTAACAGTAACTGCTTTGTGATGAAGTCCACCAAGGTAGGACTAGCAGAGGCAGGAGCATCTCAGGAGACAGAAAACCTCTTTCAACCCCAGCAAGAAATAATGCATGAGCAGGCACGTCTTCACTGTGGAGAGAGTCCTTCTATGGTTTGAGAGGGCTGCTCCCCTGTACAGCTACAGAGAGATGGAGGCCAGTCCCTCAGGATAAAAATATTATCACCTCTGGTTTTCTTTGCTATGTAATTAAAATAATCTCCACTGGTCAATGATAAAAATATTTAAAAGGCAGTTGTTACTTGAATTTCAAAAATATTCAAACCAGGAGGTCTTTAGGTCTTTAATTAAGTAACAGGAGATGCTCATTGGTAATCAATCTCAGCTCTAGCTGGCTATATTGTAGAGTGGCATTGAGAAACACCCACTCTGAGCCAAGAAGAAAGGTATTCACAGGGGGCCCTAGAAATCACCTAGGGCTACAGAAGATGCAAAATTTCCAAGTTATATCATGTCACTTTCTAGTCTTTCTTCAGCAGAGTCCAACCCTTTGTAAAACCACTTGTGACTCTATGGGTCCGTGGGAAATTAGGGAGCCTGCACTGTCTCACTGCCTAGCACATACCGTCTCTAAGACCACCTTGGATTGGATTATCCAGCCAAAACCCCTGAACCTGGAACACGGTAATTGTGAATAACATAGGTAGATGCTCCAGCCATGAACAAATACATTTCCCCTTGATTTTCAAAATATCATGCAAGACAAGTCACAGATCATGCATATAGGTGAGAACTGAGTGCTAGTGGTGGTTGATAAAAGCCTTCCAGGTTGCATGGAAAATTACCCCTGAGCACCAGTCCTGTGTGCTGGAGAACAAGCTGCCAGTCAGTGGAGTGTTTTCAGCCTGTTCTCAAATTTGTGCTTGGTTGAGCTTTTATTTAACATTGGAAACCCTAAACAGATGACTGTTCTGGATAATATGGTTTGTATTGTTGGCAAGCATGCAAAAGAGCACTTATTAAACAAACAGTTTTTATTGTGTCTAAAAGCTTTAAGAAGGCCTTTTTCCCTTCTTTTCCTGGAAAGGAGTAAGATCTGTAATTTCACGGCACAGAAATATTACTATACTTTTAGTGTTCTCCGCTGACGGAATAACCAGAACCTTTCACCCCATCTTACATATCACAAGTTCAAATGCAGATACAGCCATGTACCACCACAACTGGCCACATGGCCTTCATAAAAAGAAGACATTTTTCTTCCAGACAAGTGTCTGTATCGAAAGGAAAGTCACTGTTGTCAATCTCAGTAGAGGGGCAACAGGTAAAATGAAGAGACAAATCTCACCTTTCCACCCTAGAATCCTAGAATACTTCCCATATGCTGCAATGGAGGTTATTCAGGTAAACTGCTTGTTCAAACACTGAGGTCTTTTCTCCAGCAAAATTCCCCCCTGAACCAAGTTTTGCTTGAGTGATGACAGTGTTTGTCGCATAATAGGGTCTTTAATTTGCTGTAATGTCAATAAGGCACCTTGTCAAGGATATTACACTTAATTAAACAATAAATAAACAAGACCCACCCTACTCCAGTCAGATAACATTTGCCCAGCCACTCAGGTTTGGAGACTGACAGGATTCTGTGACCGTTTAGGTGTCTCTGTGTGCCTTACCTTTGGAGACAGGGAGAAATGGGTATAGCTGAGGCTAAATGAAATCACACAAGCAGCACAGAAGAGGCTCAAAGGGAATGTGTCCCTGTTGAGGCATTTTACCTTGGTAAACTTAACAAGTTCAGCATCAGTGGTGCAACATGTTGGCCAAAATCTCAAGAAACCCTGGAATCAATTTATTCCATCTGGAAATTAGTTTCAACTTTTATTGCTTTCAATTTTTGTTCCAGAGTTGATTCAGTTTCCAAAGGGAAGTCTTTGGTCCTTCGTCCTCCAGGATTTTTTTTATTTCTGAAGTGTACTAATTAAAAAATTTTAACAAATAAAAAGAATAAGGAGGAAGAAGAAAAAGAAACAGCTTGCTTTTCTTATTGCCATTTCCAGGGAAGCTCCTTTACAGGTACATCTCAAATATCAGCATCTGACATCAGATCCTGATGCAAAGCTAAATCATTTCTTCTCTCAAGCAGGTATTTTTACCTGTTCTTTATACCAGTCATTTATCAGGGCTGCAGCTGAGCCTTTTGTTTAACCTTTTGTCATTAACAGTCAGAAGGAAAAGGGGACAGGAGTGCAGAGGTACCTAATGTCCGTTAAAAACAATCTGTGTGTATTCATTGCCAAAGCAGTTAAATATTCCTAAATCATATCTGAACATCTGCTTCTGGTTGAGTGTTTTGATTTAAATTATTTTAAATGTGCTTCTACCTGAAAATGGTTTCTTTTAAAAGGTGGAGGCTGGTGGTGATTTTCTCACTAAGAATGACAGCACTTCATCAGTGGAGCAGCCCTGGCTCTCAGGAAATCCACCATCTGCTTACTTCTCCACTTTTTAAGGAACAGAAAATCTGAAAACTAAACAGTAACAAGAAAAAAACCCAACAACCCACAAGTGAACAATCCTAATGGCTTTCACATGCAATGTGTTTCTCTGCACAGTTCACCAATTTTCACAGCAACTCATTCTTCTAAACTGGTAACCCTGGGTAATCTGCTAAAAGTTTTCCACCCAGAGATGTAGACTGTTTCTGATTAATGTTGACAAATGAAGTAAAAAAATTATGAAAGAAGTCTGCCATCCTGGGCTAACTTGCTTGTAGCTCAGAACAAGTTTATAATAAAGATTTTGAGTGCAAGATAAAGGGAAATTAGACACGGGACCCAAAACTACATTCATTCATGAGCATGAGATTGAAAGGCATATCTAGGACTATGAAATCTGGTCCCTTTTACTACAAGCAATGATACAATCACTTGTGTAAGTGGTGTAAATGTATCAGTGTCCATCTGAAAGCCAGATAAATTTTCACTCTTACTATTCCTTTTTCCAGATCCTTACTCCTTTAACTACTTCTAACTTCTAATCTGCTTCTAATTTCCAACTATACTTATTCATGGGGACTTTATTCAGCTTCCAACAACATCCTTCAACTAAAATAATTTTTTTCTATGACCTGTCCCTCTTCTCCCACCTCTAAGATTGCAGAAAGTAGTCCCGTTCCCCTGAGCTTTTTGTTTGGTAGATTATAAGAAAGCAGAAGAAACTTGTTTCTGCTCATAGAATGGGCTATCTGTTCCCACTCATCCTACTACTGCCCTTTCTCTGCATCTTTCCAGTCTGAATTCAGGTCCTCTGTGTGCAGGTTGTCAGACGGACATATGGATCTCACAGATGGTTCATATGGAGGTACTTGCTGTTCCCATATCTCTCCTGAATACACCAGGTCTGAGAAGTTCTTCATACCTGCCTTGGCCAAGGCCGGTGACATCAGTGGGATGACTCACATCATAGGCTTGTACATGTAGATGAGTATTCCTAGGGGTCGCAGTAGAACTTCTAATTATCTCAATGAATCTGTATGTGTAAATTCGTGTGCTCATCCCAAACCCCAGTGATTCCAGAACAGCTAATCTGAAGGCTCTGTTTTCAAAGGAACATAATCTACATCTCTCGGGCTCCTCTTCACACTGGCTGAGGCTATCCTGCTGAGAAGTAGTTTGCATATCTTTCACCTGCACAAGTCTACTACTTCGTACTTGCTCCGATACACAGGAAATTAATCCTAAATGCTTGCAAAAATCCTCTTCAACTAAAGATGTGTCTGAAACCTCTGAAAAGGAGGTAGATGTCAACATTCATCTCCTCTATAAACAATATTTCCTGGTTCCCTAGACAAACCAAACTCAATAAAGTATGTTTAAAATAAGGAAATTAATTGGAAGAAAGAAAGAAAAGCAAGCTGCTATTCAGCTGAAATCCTCTATTGTCTGATAAACTGGGCATTATAGCAAAATTAAAAAGGAAACATATGATGGCAATATTAAGACCAAAGGCCATTAGTAACAAGAGTCACTGTCAAAGCTCAGATTCAGTGATGTCTCTCTGCTAATGGACATAACATTGATTAGCATACCCAGATTCGTTCTGGCTCCCGTTAGAGAGACAGTATTTGCTTTATGCCCCTGCAAGTTGTCTTTCCTTTTTTGTTTTCTCCATCACTAAACTGAAAGCTATTTGATGGTTTCTAGCATCTCTATTAAATTGTGGGAAAAAAAGAAACTATTAACTTTTGAACCATGAAACTAAAAACACTTTTGCATTTCTGAAGTTGAAACAGGCCATATATGAGGCAGCTTCTTCTGACAGGGCTCAGAGAGGCAGCCGGAGGGTGCAGAGAGAGAGGGAGGCTGGTCCTGTTGGCTGAGATTTGGGGTTTGTTGTTGCCATTACAGATCAAAAGGCTGTGATCACCTTTCTGATTGCTCTTTCCCTGGTAAACAACCTCAAAGTGAGTTCATTAAATATTAAAAAGCCCTGATATCTATTAATGTTATCGGACACATGAAATATGCCTGATGGATTTATTCTGCTGTAAAGGAACCATATCCCAGTGTCCCTCCTGGGACCATGCTCCAGCTGTTTAAACTATAATTCCATCACTAGGAGAAATGGTTGAGGCTGACCTCCATGAAATGTACTCATTGTTGCTCAGCCTGTGAATTGTAAATGAAACCTTTTGTAATAATGTTAAAATATGCATGCAGAGGAATTAAAGTATCGGAGGTCAGCAGCAGAGCCTCTCAGTGGGGGCGCTGTCAGCTCAGAGCAGCTGGTGGCTGCACTCCAACAAAAATGATACCTAGAGGTTGTTTACGGGGCTGGCTGTGTGCATGACTGGGCTTGATGGATCTGTCGCTGTGTCTCTGTGAATCTCAATCTGGTTTTGATTGTCTTCCGCTTCAGCGTCAGTTGTTTTGAGCGCCTTGCTTTTTGGAAGAGCTAAGTGCCTGGTTAGCTTGTCCCCTATTCAATGCCAGAGCTCTTTATTGCCCTACGTGGGATCATTAAAACATTATACCACATTTTAAGCCTTAGCTTTCCACATATTGATTTTGCGTCTGCTTTCTAGTTATTTATGACACAAACATTATATACATAGCCATGGAAGAAGGAGCGCATGCATAAATTCCAGCTAGTAAAAACAGTAAAGTCTGGGACAGCCTTTCAGTCTGGAGTCTAAGGGAGGAAAAATTAGCCAATGCCAGGATGAACCTTGCAAGTTTATGAAGGGGTTAAACAATACACTTACTGAACAGCAATAAGCTGGACCTATGGTTAAGAGGTCTGATTTCATGTGTTTGTGGAGAAACATGTGAAATTATGCAGTGAGACTCTTGCAGTACCCTTAGTATTCTGCTTTCATGACACTGCTTTCTTTCATGCTTAACATGCTGTGAAAGTCCTGAAATGCCTGAAGTGTTTTAAAAGCTTTACAAAAATTAAATGCTCAAAAAACATCTGTGATAAGGTTTAATACAGAATGATAAGTGCCAGCTTCACTGCTGGGCTTACCATTAGTTAGCCAATGCCATGTCTTCAGTGTTAGCAGGCAGTTGAATTGTACGTCTCAAAAGTGGAGAAAAGACTTCACCTTGATATTTTCTCGGCAAGTGTTTCACCAACTTAGCACCTTTGTTGTCATGTTCTTCAAAATCCTCATGTCATCTTTGCATTCCAGTGAAATAACTGCAGGTTTTGAATAAAGATTTTCTACAGTTAGGGTAAGGACTAAGTATGGGAGAGAGAGAGGTTTTGAAAGATCAGACTCTGATCTTTCTCTTTTGGAGATCTAAATTTAAATTATGAAAATGAATTTTCCAGTCTCATTTGAGTCATAATTTTCCAGAGAAAAAAAATCATTGTACTATTTGGCTAAACATGATGTTTCCACTAAGACAAACTGGAGACATCGCTGGCCCAGACCAGTTACTGTTGAAGAATTATGAGGAGGAGTTTGGGATGACATCTGGTTTCTATTTTAACTCCACACCTGTATGTACACCATAGGAAGAAAAAGAAAGAGAAAAGAAGAAAAGAAGAAAAGAAAAAGACTTTACTGTCTGAATAGCTTTTACTGCAGTAAATGTAGAAAATTATTAATTTAGACCCACTAGTGCTGTCTTAAAATGAATTGAAACTTTCATTGACTCCAGGAAACCCACTCCTTTGACAGAAATAGAGGAGAGTTTTGTTATGCTATTCCTATAAAAAATCCCAGATAATTTTGTAAAATCCTAATCAGGTGCTGACCAAAACAGACATAGAGGGAAATATAAATGAAACAGCTTATCTTTAAAGCAGTGGCTTTGTTCTCCATGGAGATAAAACTACTGTAGAGTCTTCCAGTCACAATTGTAAGATTGGTTTTGAAAGGCCATGCACTAAAAAGTGCTGAGAAGACACACGCAGATTTTTCATAGCAGTGTAAAGGAGCTCATTAAGACAGAGAATTTTTGGATCTGTTTTGCTTTCAATTACACCAGCTTAGACCTAAAGCTCTTTGTGTTGAAGAGAGTGTGCCTGTCCCCATTGTGCAGTTTCCAGCATCTGCCCCAATGCTTGTAAGCAATGCCATGAACAGCTTATAAACATGGACAACATGCCATGCCATAGCATGGACAACACTAAGATGACCCCAGAAGACAGTACACTAATACCTTCTGAGTCTGTCACTGACTATGGCCAGAAAGGGAGGGAGTTGGAACTCTCTTTGTCCTTGCAGGCTTCAGACTAAAAGAAACGATATTTCTTTTGGATTTTCTTTAAGCAAAACATTTGGAAAGGGAAGATTTAAAAAAGCGAAAGAAATAAGTTATTAGCCCTCTGTTTAGCTTTACCCTTTCCCAGATGTTGTTTCCCTAGGGAATTCTAGCAGACAGACCACGGATCATCACAGCTGGCATCTGAATAGCGCTGTGCAGTTAATAATGATTCACAACCACTGCACCCAATCTCGCTGGCATTTGCCTCTGTCAGGACAGAGCACAAATGTGCTTGCAATTAGAAAGGAAGGAAGAATGTAACAGAAATGTTGTTTCTTTTTAAACAAGTAAGTGTAATTATTCATGTAGACTTGGGACTGTGCCTGCAAGTAATTTGCTTTTGTCAAAGGGAACATGAAAACCACGCACCCAATCCTGCAAATGATTACTCATGAGTGCAGTCTTTGCTCTCACAAATGCTGGCACTGAAGTCAACAGCAGTCTAGTGTGGGTAAGGATTACTCGTATGAGGAAGGGCTTTCAGGATTGGCCCCAGGAGAGGTATGTGAATACTCCTTCATGGGACATAAGCTTCAGGGAACTCAAAATAGGTTAATTCCATGCCTGATTCATTCCATGGACCATTTAACCAGAGCCTCTGGAATTGTGCAGTCAGTAATGAACTGCCAAGAACTAAAAGTAATCACTGCTGCAATTATTAAAATTTACACTTGGATTCTGTTACCTTTGTGGCAGATATGGGCCTTGAATTAAGTGGCCCAGAAATCCAAGGACTTCCCACAAACAGTTCAGCAGCCCTTTCAAAACCACAATTCTTATACTTATTACTAGAGCTGCTGCTGCACTCTGGTGCTGCTGGACTAGTTTGCTTGCATTTTTAGCGGGATCTTTGCATTGTGGAGATGCAAGGAAAGGCTACTATATCAGTATTAATTTTGGGGTGATAGATCGTGGAGATACTTTTTTTTTCCTAAAAACAGTCGGTCTGATCATTCCTCCTGACCTGAAAATAGCTTCACATTTTCCCTTAGGGAAGTGTGATGCACTGCTATTATAACTTCTATGTTCTTACACTATGCCTGAGCCATTTAAGGTGTGGACACATTCTCTTTGGGTAGTCCTGTATTTCCATTGCAAATCATGAAAACTTAAAGCAGCTTTGTTCTGTAGTGCTGAGCTTTCTGGCTCTGGTCCAGCAAAATACTTGAGTACAGGCTTAACTTTGAGCACATGCATCTCATTGAAGTTGATGAGACTACTCATTAGATGCTTTCAGATCAGCTGAGTCTGATGGGCTTTGCCCTAGGATACTTAAAAAATCTGAAGAAAAAAGCACACACTCTGTTTGTAGTTTTAGAAATGGGTATATTGTCAAAATAGCAGGAAATGGTTGTAGCTGGTTCCTGCTGTTAAGAGTAGACCATCACCTCAACTTCAGTTCTTAGAAAACACTGGAACAAATAATCAAATTAACTGTTTCTACAGACCAGTGAGAAAACAGAAGTACAAGAAAGAGTTGGTGCGGCTTTGTCAGGAACAGCTGATTCACACTAGCTCTGCAGGAAACGCTCTGGGGATGGCACTGGCTTATAAACAGAATGTGAGTCAACAGTGTTCAACTACTGCAGAAAAAGCAAACATGTTTTACTAGAGTTCTATAAATAAGACTATATATATAGGAAGACAGCTGAAGTATCTCTACTTTCCCCTTACCACTGGAAAAGTCTCTGCTAGAGCAGCGTGACTGCTTTTAGGCACCTTGGTGTAGGAGTTTAATCCAATTGGAGACCATATAAGAGAGAGTGATGAAAATCATAAAATCTTTGAAAAAAATTACTTGGAAGGAAAGACTGAACAGATTCAGGTTAGCTTTTCTCAGGGGAGGTTGAGGGGGCAGAGGCAGCTAGGACAAGAAGAATTTAAATAGCAACACAGAATATTCAGATTAGACACTAGGAAGAATTTTCCAGTGTGAAAACTAGAGAGGAATTCTGAGGAGGTTGTGGTGCTCTGTAATCAGAAGGTCTTGGGACAGGTTAGATAAATACCTGCCAGGGATGGTCTAGGTAGAGCTGTTCCTGCCTTGGGACTGAATGAATGACTGAGCAAGCTCTGAGGTCCCTTCCAACCACTGCTTACTTTGGCTCTGTGCACTTCATGTGTCAGCTACTGTGCCTGTATCTTATTCTCTGGGTGTCACATATACAACCTTGTAAAGGACAAGGATCTGGGGCCTCAGGTCAACAATGCACTCAAATATGAATAATTCTATAGAAAAAGATATCCTCTTACCTGTTTGTGACAAGCAGGTGTTAAGAGACTGTGTTTTACTGGAGGTTTAGGGGCAGGTTATAGAGTTTGAATGTAGAAGATGGTACTACTAAACATGTAGTTTGAATTGTCCATATTTCAATTGTCTGGTGAAAGCAGTGATGATGAGAGATGTGTGCACATATATCTGCTTGGAATTATATTCTGTTAAGCTCTTTGACTGTTGGAAGGCTCATGCATGCACTTTTGAAGGGGGTGAGCTGCCTGTAGACAGGGAACAGATCAATGGAGTTGTGGATCAGAAAAGAACAGCAGAAAACTTGAAGGCTGATTGAGGACTTGAGGGCTTGAGGTCAGACCTGCCTTCTCCTGAGTTTCTAAGGCAAAGATACAAGGAATTGTGATCAACATATCAGAGAATTCCTCCCATCCAAGAGACATTTTTCAAGGGATGATCAAACCTCTCAGAGGGATTCAGAATTTCAGATTTTTCCACTGCAATTTGTTCAGGTGACAGTAAGCAAATTTTTTACCCAGCCACAGCAGGGTGGGTAAAGTATGGGATGTAAGAATGATTGAGTATTTGTTAATAAATTGTTCCACCATTCTGTTTAAAACAATTTACATCAAGTACATATATTCTCAAAGCAGATATTACCATGAGATAATTCAGCTTTAATTTTCAAGCATACCAATTGAAAGACATCCTTTGATAAAACAAAGTCCATTTCACCCAATAATGCACTTCTGGTTGAGTAGTAGGGTCCAGCTCAGAAAATGAACAACTACTGCTACCTGAGCAGTTGTCTGCTTATTAGGCAACTCCTAAGATGGTGACCACTATACTCAGCTTCCTTGGAGGATAAGACTAACAAAAAGCATAACATGCAGAGAGCACGCTATTTCAATGTCCAAAAAATTATGTTGTTGGTTTGGGGTTTTTTTCTGATTTTCAAACTGCAAATCCTTAGGAGAGAAGCTCCAGTCTGTCCTGTCAGGTGATTTTGCTGAGGTCTACTTGATTGCATTGGATTTCTACATACCTTTGCTGTGGAATAGATGAAAATCTAAGCACAAGTTCTGTAAATAGATACGAGGCTGTAGAGGGTTATGGATCTGAACCCATGTTTCTTCATAGGCTCATATAGTACTGTTCCCAGGGTAATAATTAACTTCATGGATCAGAACGGTTTGCCCCAGGTATGCAGAAATATGGACAAGAGGAGATGAGTTAATTTAACCATTTTGCTCATTTACAGCTGCTTAGTATTAAACCAAACAGTGCTGGTAACCGCTGGTGGTGTCCCCTTGATTTTTCTTATCCTTTCCAGGCTGGCCCCAGGTTTTTGCAAACCTCAGTCTCCCCACACAACCCTGATATAAAAGCTTCCTCTCCACTCCCCTGGACTACTTTTCTTAGGATTATTAGAGATTCCCCATCACTTCATTGTCAACAGGGCTTGAAAACCAGAAAAACCCTTTGGCATGAACTTGTGCTGGGCTCCTGCCATCAGCTGAGCTGCAACAGCTTGGCATAACCTCCTTCCTTACACAGCTGGGTCCCAGGCTAGCTTTGGCCAAGGCAAAAAAAAGCTGGAAAATGTTTCCCATCCTTTAAAGAAAAGGTTTTAAAGAATACAACATCCATGGCATTATAAAACACGAGCTGGGCTGTTTGGTGAGTTGGAACTGCTATTTCTAGGGATAGGGGCACAAAACATGCAGGTATCACTTTGCCTTTGTGCACAGGCATCAGCTGCAGGTGGGATTCACTTTGAACCCTGGCTGAAGGACAACTCTTCAGAAGGGAGATGATGGCTGTGGTTTTTGTTGTTGTTCTACTTTTCCTTCCTGGAAGAGAGGAATTCTGCCTTCAGACCCCAGCTGTTCTCAGATGATGATATTAATAAAAAATGACTGGGAAAGTTTTAAAAGGATAAGAGAAAACCAAACCTTTTGATACCTATGAGCATGTGGGCCTTAGATGGATAAATGCCCAATGATTTGAGGTAATTCTGGACCAGACTCTATGTGAGCAGCATAAGGGCTCCTCTCCTGGCATAGGTAGAACCAGTGGCTGTTCTGTTATGCTAGAATGTATGTATTAGAGTTGTTCATATGGGTAAAGCAGTGAAAAGATGACCATTTTTTCTCTCATTTACTTTGTTCTGGTTCAGCACCAGATTCTTCAGAGATTAATAATTTTCAGGTGTTTTAGTTAGTGCCATATTCCTAGCAGATGATTTTACAGATTTTGGTTTTGGGGGTTTTTGTTTGTACCCATACCTCACCTATTTTGTATGTTCAATGTGTCTATTGACTACAGAAACAAAACAAGTCTCTTACTGTTGTCACAAATCCTTTTTTATTTGCTAGGCTTTGTGATGAGAGTGCCCTGCAGTACCTTGTCTATGAAAACAAATTGTTCGGGGAGTTCTGAAAGACTGTTTTATTCCTTTTTCTGTTGTTAGACTGGATCTAAATGTCTAGTGACTTTCTCCTGACTGACATAGGAAATGCAATATCTTTAATATACAAATTTAATAGAAAAAGATTGTCCTTTTCCCTATAAGAAGCTGGGCTCTTGCCTGCTTATTTGGACCAACATGTTCTATTTTTAAAAGATTTGTTGTGGAGGCTGCATTCTGTATACGTAGTAGATTGTGACAGACGTGCATCCTCAGAGTGTATTTCAGGTGGTGTTTTATTGTTAATATTAAAAGAAGCCTATATGTTAAAATAAGGAAAACAGAAATAACATCTATTGTGTATCACTAAAGTGCAACAGACAACATGCACAGATAGACATTATGTCTCCATTCATTGCCTAGATTCTACCTCATAACATCCCAATAAACTGTTACAACCACGTTTTCTACATGGTAATGTGCTTCCAAGACTAGCAGTATTATTATCAAAGGGATTTGTTGTATGCAAGTAAGATGAACTAGAGGATCAAATCCAGCTGGGCTGTTGGTATGCAGCATACAAACTGAACTTTATATTGGTAACATGTTAACTCAGGGCCCAGGGTTGTTTGATTTTGAATTTTTGATGTAGTATTACCTGGTACATGTGGCAGTAAAGAACTAGTTGTAAAGCTACATGACATGAAATTTTCTGTTGTTATGAATATGAAGAAACTGAAGTGTTGCAGTTAGCTGAGCAAAGAAAGTGTTTTTACACATTGACTCTACATATAAAACTCAGTTCTTTATCCAGAGAAGGGGTGTTGGCAGTGTAATAGATTTTAATTCTTTACATTATGTGTCACAAGAAATTATTTTAATTGCTGCTTCTTTAGAAAATATTTTTAGGAATACACATCTTTCTACAGAATAGATTTGATGTTATTGTGATCCTAGAGCTTTCACTTTGTATAAAAAGTCAGGAACTTTACTAGCCATGACATGAACTTGTGAAAATGAAATTATGAATCACACCTTCTAATCATTTCAAGTTATGTTCTGGGTCTTAATACAGAAAATTTGAAATTCAGTCTGTCAGTTCCAATATTAACCAATCAACAAAGAAACAAAAAGTACATGACTTGTGAAAGTGACAAATTAAATCCAGATCTCAAATTTAAAGTATGGGATGTTCTCAGACTTTCTAACATTTTATAAGGAAGAATAATTCATAAAGTAATCTATAAATAATGCAAATAATCCATTTGAAATTTTCTCAGTTGATATACAAACACTTAATGATCACAAGTGGTAGTACAGTGAAAAATGCATTATGCTTATACCTCTATATAATTTGGCTGCCCTACAGGTTGTTCCTTGCCCTACTCCCTCACTACTGGTTTCCTTGATGCTGCGTTCTGCATTGGTATAATAATACTGTTGTTGGAGTTGTGCCCTTGACAGCAAGGTTGACCCTGTCCAGCAGGTGAAAATCTGGTTGTTAACAATCCAACCCCTAATATTTATAATCTTAGCAAAGATACTATCTTAAATATGTATAAAATAACTTAGGAGAGGTTGGTCTCTTAAAATTGATCAAGTTAGTAATTCTGTACCTGTAATATTGGGACCTCTATAAAAAGCTCCTGAGAGTTAATCTTTCCAGCCATTTTTAAAGCTTCACTTGAACTTACTGTCTGTGCATCTCTTTCATAAATTAATTAAGTCTCAGAATTACAACAAACATCTGATTTTACATTAACCACATCCAATTACTGCCTCGGTCAACATGGAATCAGATTCAGCTGGCTCACTCTCAGGCCCGTAATGATTTGCCCCAGATCCAATTTTCAGCTGAAATAAAAAGGGAGCTCAGGACATGAATCTTCTGGGTGTTGCCAGTTCTGATGGAAGAAGCTGATAACAAGTCAAATCCCTAAAAGGACACTAAAGAAGAAGCTGAAGACCTGAGGATCTCAAGGAGGGAAGGACTGCAGACATCAGCAGTGTATTTTACCATCAGGGAGGAGCTGCTGTAAGCCAAATGGTGTCAGGCAGTGACAAAGGGAGTCTTTGCTTATGAGGGTACAGGGGCAGACAAAGGATGAGGCTAGGTAAGGGATTTTGTTCTAGAGACTGCTTTTTTGGGCTGAATTAGTCACAGACTGCATGTCTCATTTATTTGGGAATATGTTCAGCTAATGTTCAGAAATAAACACTGCCAAAGAGCACAGCTACCACAGGGACATGGGGTTGGTGAGCGGGCAGGCGGGCGCCGGCCTCTCCTCCTGCAGCTTCATGTCTTGAGGGCACCTTGTGGCCTGAGCTGCGAGCCCTGACACGCTGCCACAGGTGGAGGTGGCCCGAGGCTTGCCCACTGCAGCATATGGGTGAGCCCTTCGACTCTGTGCTCCACCCCAGCTCAGGAAGACGAAGCTCCTCATTGAGCAACGGGCTGTCAGTGAAAATCATCCCTTTTTTTCTCCATAATGACAAATATGCTTGTCTTCTCGGGCGCCACGTGATGAGACAGTAGTAAGTAACTGTGCTTCAGACCAGACGAAGGCACAACCATTCATGATTTTCCGGTTTTTGTCACATTAATTTGGGGAGGAGGGGAAGTAGGGCAGAGAAAAGGCTTTGAATCCAGACAGACATGTGTGCTTTAAATTATGTTTTGTGAATTGAAGCAAGGCAGATGCTTCCAACAAGCACACATTTTGCTACTGTTTGCAAAGCAGATACACACTGGCACATGGTTGTAGGACATGAATTATACTTCTGTGCCTCTGATTTGTAACCACACCTGTATACCCTTAGAAATGCTAATAGAAAAAATATGAATTTAGACACAAAGGAGAATCTAATAAGAGGAACATTTGAATGGGTAAGGAAATGTCTATTCCTCCCCACACACCCCCCCCAGTCATTAGGACTGGAGGAACATGCTTATAGTAATTAGGTAAGATTGATTTAGAGGCCGAACACCACCCACAATTTGTGTAGTCTGGGGTCAGGCAGGCAGCTGCAGAAACCGCTCAGCTAATTATGAGAATTCACTGTTCGTTAATAGAATCTCTCTCCACAAACAGCAGCTGTGTGTTTGCTCACGCAGATTATTAATTCTGGCCTTGCCTCAGCTGCAAGTTTCTGCTGCGTCGAAAGGAATCCTCTGATAGAAGTGTCAGTTATCACCCAAGCAATGCCAAGGGAGAAAGGAAAGCAGAAAGAAAGGAGGATATCTTCTAATCACAGGTGGATAAAGATTTTTTGCAGATACCTTCCTTTTCTGCCTCTCACTCCCAAACAATTAAATGCCAATTTTGGAACTCATTAATCTGTAGGCAACCTGGCGAGATCTAATTTATACCTGTCAGGAGCAATGGGCAGCAGCTAATAGGAAAATAATTGCAATATAAGTCTGCTTTCCCACTTGGTAGTATGCTTGCTTTTAATGACAAACCTTTGATACAACAGCATCAGAACATTATAAAGACATTGTCTACATCAGATCTACAGCTAGGGGTGCATCCTCCTTCTAGTGACAAAAAAAGTACACGTTTGTGTTTTTCTCAAAAAATGAACAGAAGCGACTTAAATGTGGCATATGATCGTTTGCAGATATAAACTTCAGCTTCTTACCAAATGAGAAAATAAGGTCAGCTTTATATATAAGATACCATATCTAGCTACATAGATAGATATAAAATATGCCTATAAATGATTTGCTGTAAAATCAAGATTTGATTAAATCTTGGCTCAGTTAAAGTAAATGCTGAAACTCATACTCATGTTAATAAGGACAGCAATGCTTTCTAGGTTCTTCAATTTGATAATCATATAGAATATAAGGGCTTTTTTTAAGAGCTGAATTTTCTCTCTGTATTGTATTGGTGTCATAGGATGAATGATCTGGTATTCAGGTAGGGTCCCACCTCGCAAAATTCAAAAACATTCTCAGGAATGTTGACATATCTGTGAACAGAAGGTTCCTGTTGTGAAAGATAAAACATCCATATTGTGCATTTGGATGGAGATGTGTGGGAGACATGCAAAATATACCCATCTGCACAAGTAAAGGGGAGCAAGAGCCCCATCTTTACATTACATTGCCTTGTGAAAAGGTACATGTCACGTT
Source organism: Brachypteracias leptosomus (assembly GCA_013401335.1). Taxonomy (NCBI): domain Eukaryota; kingdom Metazoa; phylum Chordata; class Aves; order Coraciiformes; family Brachypteraciidae; genus Brachypteracias; species Brachypteracias leptosomus. The sequence continues at coordinate 51,913 of VYZX01026484.1, forward strand.
TGCTCAGATCATTTAACTAGATCAAGATAAAAAGGTTTTCTTTGCAATGTTGCAGAGCTCAGTTTAATGGTCAGTGAGCATCAGTGTGGGAAACACAACTGATGTAACAATTTAGTAAGAGCTGTATTCTTGTAATAAATATAGCACACTGCTGACTGTTGGAAAATTAAACTGTTGGGCTGGTGGTAAGCAAACCAGACCCAGTAAATCTCCAGTGTATCTCTGTTTATGTCAACACTGCAGCAAAGTTGCCCCAAATACAAACTTGGTCCAATGTGTTTTGCTGTTTTAAATACTGGTACTCAGGAAGAGGACAGCATGGGTCAGTGGACTGCGATAACGTGATAGAAAGCCCTCTAAGAAATGTTTTGGAAAAAATAGCTTTTCCCTACAGAAATGAAATGGAAAAAATACTCTGTGTAAACAGTTTGGGGTTTTAATTTAGGGTTTTTTGAAAATCCCTCAAAGTTTCTGTGAAAGCAAGCAAAAATGTTCATGTTTACTCATCTTTTTTTCATGAGAGAAAACATAATTTTGTGGCCAGCTCTTTCTTCCTGAGTCCAAAATTCATAATTTTTCAAATACAAATGCAGCCTAAATTGGCAGTTGAATTATTCTAACTTTCACTCAAATCCCTAATGTAAGAATTTCATAAGTCTTGCAACTACATGCAGGTAATTGCACAAGGAAATGCCAAATCTTTCTAGACATCTTGAGCATCAGTACAAATCTGATCTAATAAGGATCAAAGACCTATTAACAGAGAAGGTTACAATAACTTTTTCGCTAGACATGACCTTGTCCTGTTATTCAACTTGTACCAGCTTGCATGTTTAAACCATTCTTTCTCGCCTTCTAAAGTAAAAGGTACTGATACACTATTAATAGCAATGAGGCATCAATCATATGAAAGACAAACTGTAATTAATTTTCTGCAGCGCTTATGCACATCAGTGTGATTACTGTTGGTAAGTATTCAGGGATCAGTAACGACCACTCTGAACTTGTGAAAGCAATTTGTGTGACTAAAGGAATAGCTGCAATGGATTTGAATGCATATTACTGAATGTTTGTCATTCATGTTACATACCCCAGAAGACCATTCTCTTTTCAATGGTACCTAGTGATTGGACAAGAGGAAGCGGGCACAAACTGGAACACAGGAAGTTTCACCTCAATATGAGGAGAAACTTCTTTACTGTGAAGGTGACAGAGCACTAGAACAGGATGCCTAGGGAGATTGTGGAGTCTACTTCTCTGGAAAATTTCAAGACTCATCTGGATCCATTCCTGTGTGACCTTGCCTAAATGAACCTGCTTTGGCAGGGGGGTTGGACTAGATGTTCTCTAGAGGTCCCTTCCAATCCCTACTATTCTGTGATTCTGTGAAAAGGTTTTCTAAGAAAGCTGTCTGTATATTAGAATGCCATAACATCATTTAGTATTTTTTGGTTTAAGTTCTTTAAAGTGTCTTCCAGACATAAATTGCTACTGTGTAGTGACAGTGGAGTTTGCCTTGGTTGATGTCCTCGCTTAGTGTCCAAAGCCAGTTTCACTTAATGGCACAGAAATCTAAACTCTCACATGGTTGCTGTCAGTTTCAGACACACTGGACCAGCTCCACGGGATACCCTCATGCTACTGCTACACAACCAACCAAATGAAGCAGAACCACAAGCACTTACTGACCCTCCTAGAGGCCAGCCAAAAGGATGAGTTTCCAGAGCTGGGTCCACTCTAGTTCTTTCATACATTGCATTCTCTTTTCCAGTCCTTGTTTTCTACTTCATCTTTTGCTGATGAATTTGTGGTTTCATGCAAAAAACTCCTTCTAACCTCTACCCCAGCATTAGACAAGCTGGGAGGTAGGATCTATTGCTGGGCTGAGCACCCCCTCGCATTCTGCCTTTTCCTGCAAATGCAGGTGTTATTTATTTTTGCCAGGAGACATTTGCAGGCAGAGACCACAGCACATCTCTGACATTCCAGTTGCTGGAACAATTGGTCCCCAGCATGACTTTGGCCCAAGCCAGTAATGGCTTGTCCACATGGACTCTGGTAGGAAGGTATACTTTGTGAACAAAGTCTCTTTTCTAACATCTAGATAACTCTCTTCCAGGGCACAGACTTGCAGCGGTTTGTACTGTAGCCTGACTTCCCTCCCTAGCCATTCCCTTCCTAGCCATTCCCTCTCTTCTTTCTCCTTGTATACATTTCCATACTGCTCTTTATATATTCTTTGAGTCCATCTTACAATACTGTGCTTTCCTACACATGGACAAACTACTGAATGTATAGAAATATTTATCAGGTTTCTAAACAAGTGCTTCCAATCATACCAGGGTAGAGTGGGAACCACCTCAAGCTGTTTGGGAGAGGGAGGAAGTATCAAGAGTTCCTCTTTCAGCTCACTTTTATGTGACTTAGAGGCAGAAAGTTTAATGGCTTCTTTTTCTACAGCCTTGAAACATTCCAACAAAATATCACTCATTTTTATCATCTTCACTCCCATTTAGATGGTCAGGGATTTGAAATGGCTGCTATTACATGGTTTGCGGTTTTTGTGCCAGCTTCTAGACACTGAAATATTTGTTTGTGCAGTAGTTACTATATATCACTAATACATGGCTTAAAATGTACGTGAGCTATTTTTCCCAACGGAAATTTATGTAAACAAGTCTAAGGATGTATCATACTTCAAATTGTAAAAAAGAGATAAATACTGCTGAATTATGATGCTCTGGTTTTCCTATTATAACAATATTTTTATCAAGTGCTCAAAACAGAAAAGTTCTCAGAAAACCTAAGTCTTTCTATCATTAATATGTTTTGCAATTTCAACATAGTTCAATCCTATTTATGTTTATCACTTCACCATGTAATTCTTCTCAAATTCTATCACAGTACTGTTGCAACTTTGTCCTTACAAGTTACTTCTTCCCTTAGTTTCATTTACACTTACAAGTAGTTTTACTTAGTGTAGGTTTTCTAATACCAACATTTGTTGTTTGTGCATCATGTTGCCAAACCCTTTATACAATGGGAATAATTTCAAGATTATAATGATATCCCCTGAAATAAATTATTTAATATATTTCTTGAAAAAAGAAGTAAAGGAACTCTTCTGGGTAATTGGCATGGAGTATGCCACAGCACCAGTTGTATATTCATTTTTCTCCAATGTATGCAATTATCCACTCAGCCTATATCCATTAATATTATTTTTCTTCCTAAGCTGGAAGTATATAAAGCCATTAGAAAATAATCCAAAGAATTCTATTTGCTGAATAAATTTTAATTTGCATGGCACCAGGAATTTTTTATTAATGGGAAATAAATTATTGCAATCTTATGGAAGGCGACAAGTTAATAGCTTTGTGAAAAGTAATGGAGAGAAAATGATCTTGAAAAGGTCAGATCTCCTGTCACAATGTCTTTATGCACAATTAAAACAAGTCAAGAAAGTGGCTATATAATCAGAACCATGAATATGCATTATATCCTAATGAGAGTGTGAAGATGGAGATGGGTTAGTGCTAAAGTCATGGTGAGGTGGTGACATAAAAATGGTAATTTGTGATGTAGTATTTAACTACGTGCTTCTGTTTCCCTTGGAAGAATTAACTCATTGCTACCTGGCTATTCATTATTATACCTTTACTAGTATACTAAGTGAGAAGAGACTTATCTGCAGGAGCACATATATACATAGGCTATGATTTACCCTTATATAGAGTTACCCCATGGTTCTGATTGTAAATCACAAAATCTCTCTCTGATATCACTGCAAGAACTCCAGAATGTTTATTATCATTGCATTTTTAATTATAGAAGTTGAAAGGCATTTTCACATCATACAGTAGATTTAATATATCATGGCTCAACCTTTCTAAAACTACTATATTTCCTAAGGTGCTCTTGTGCCAAGGAGGCACCCACTTTAAGATGGGAGCTATCTTAATTCTCCATGGCTTTGGCAGCATCTGTGCATGGAGGAAGAAGTTCTGCCCTTCCATGTGCATGTTTTATGCTGGTCCCCTCTACTCCCTCTCAAAAAGAAGAGATGGGACTTTGCAAAAGTAGAAGAGAAGGGTCATATTTTTGTTTGTGAGTACACCCCAATTTCTGTTAGGAAACCTGTTTTGAAATATGCCTGGCTAGAAATAGGCATCTACAAGAAGAAATTCACCTTCCTAAGCACTAAATTTCCTCCTGGTAATGGCTGTTTCAGTGGTCCCAGTGCTGTTAATGGGTGCTATTGAGTCATGGGGACTATTCTACATTGTAATTGAAAATCAGTATGAACATTCTGATTCAGTGGTCATTTAATAAAAGACAATGGTCACTGAACAATGATTCTGATTAGCTGATGGCAATGTAAAGGTTTATAACACCTCTCAGAGCACTGCTTATTTGGGTATGCTATTAGAAGTTACTCCATAGGAGCCTAGTTTGTGCTCAAAAATAGGAATAAATGGGGGGTAAGCAGCTGCAGCTGGCATCCTGTAATTCTCTGTTTGGGTGGCAGAGTTGTATTCAGTCTATACTGATTAGATTCCCATAGATGGGCATTCAGCCTGTAGCTCTTCCCATATACTGGCTCAGTTAGTCTATATTTTTCTTGTTTGAGGCTTGTTTCTTTGCCCATCATACTATAGGTTTCTTGACTGTATAATCATTGGATATTATAAACAAGAATAGAATTATGCGCTTTTGTGCTGAAATGCTTCTCAGGATGATAGGCTGCATATACAATTTACACTTTCATGTCCTGTCTGGTCATGAGGGGCCAGTGAATTAAGGAGCTGGACCTGTCCCTGGCACCCTCTTTAGACTCGAGCAGGCTTTATTATTTCCCTGTTTCCAGGTCTCCCGTCTGTAAGAAACCAGTTGATATATTCCTTTGCCGCAATTAACAACTTTCAGCCTAATTGTGGCCAGAGCAAATGTAATATGACACCTATGGTTACTTCCTACCACAAATACAAGAGAATTTCTTCTCTGGGATCAGACTTGGCAGCATTTGTGGGTACTTAAAAAGCTGAGGATGAAGGTACAGGGTTATAAGCACTGGTGGAGTTTGTCACTACAGGCCCTCAGCAGATGTTTTGTTCTCCATATAGCTGTGTACTTTTGTCTTGATGTTGTTTTGTAACTATGTGGTTGGTCATGGTGACTGTGGCATCAACCCATGCCATCAGACCTGGTTTCAGTATCCAGTCTTTGAGGTTCCCAAACAGGTATGTGGAGCTTGAGCTGTCAGTTTATTATGTGCTTTGAAGAAGGAGGGTAGTGGTCGTATTGAAGCAAACACTGAATCAAGGAAACTGGTAAAAGTGAAGTGCATGAACTTGGAGACTAAATGATGTTTGCCTGACTCAGTACTCTTCCAGAGGTCTGCAAGATTATCCGAGGTTGATCTTCAGCCTCAAAAGGGATTTCCATAGAATATGTCTTCATGGTATAATTTAGCACACAGACATCATGAGTGGCTCAGCATTCCATGCATGCAGGCATCCTGCTCTTAGCTTGACATGCGCAACCCAGCAGAAGTGCCTCTGCTTTTTATCTGTCTAGACAGGCCCCTGCTATAGTGATCTTTGGCTTCAGCTTGATTTACTGATGTGCTTCAGGAGGTGGACAGGGAGGAATAGCCAGTTAAGATGCCAGACCCTTCCTCCCTCCAACAGGGCAGGGCAAAGCACTAATTGGGTCCCTGTCACATTATTCCAACTTGAAAACCAAGTCAGTACCCTGAGATTTGATGGACAGATCTTCTAAACATCAACTGGTCATTTCAGCAATGGGCTCAAACTTGCTTGAAGATGTCTCCACTATATAACATGGTATATCAATATGCTGATAAATGTCAGTTGCATTTCTCATTTTCTACTGACTCTGTCCATTCGGTTTATGTGCTGTTGAAATACTTAGATAGTATTTCCAGGTACCTCAGTTTTACTGTGGGGAAACAGAAGTCTCATGAAGTAATGCAGGTGGGAAGAAATCACCTACATTACTCACACTGCTGGTTTTGAAATTAACTGTGGTGACCCAGGGGAAAAAAAAAAATCCAAATGTTTAAATGGGTAGTTCAAGGAAAACTTTCAGGTTTAGTACAGTTATGGTAGAAAGAAAAAAAAAAGGAGAATATTAGATGCATATAGAATGCTGCAAAATAGACCTCTTTCCTTTGTGATTATGATGTCTTTCCCTCAGATTAAATATGATTTTGAATTCTTGCCATTCTAACTAGAAGAAGTGATAGAAAAACCTGGAGGTATCCAGTGAATATCTCTAGGATGGTGGAGAGGCTTCTGTAAGTACCAGGTTGGTTTGCTGTTGCTGCTGTGAGTGGTGGAAATAGCAGTAACATACATGGCTTCGGTGCTTAAGAACTGCGGTCATGCACCAGTACTCTGAGTTTAAACAGCATTGTACAAACAGTTCTGAGAAGACTTGTACAGAAAAGGTTATGAGCTAGGCACAGAAAATGAACGAATTAGAAAAGACACCTAAAATGTTTTGAGGAGTGAAATGAAAAGTAAATTAAAATACCATATTATCGAAAATGAGGAAAGAGCTAAGAGAGTTGTAGAAATAAAACATTTAATCTAGAACAAAAAGATACAATTTATGCAATGTGTGCTGACCTTGTGAAACTTGTTGTCTCAACATATTGTTTATGTGAAAGGTTTATTAGGAATTTTAAAATCAAGATTAAACCTCTGTATAGGTAAAAGGGAACACTTGTCTCCCCTAAATGGATAAATGAATTAGAAAAGAAGTTCCCATTAGAGTATCTTTCACAATACTTGATGCCAGCAACCACTGCCAGGAGGAACATGACTGTGAGCTATTTCATAATGTTAGCGCCTATGTTTCTATGCAAATAACTATTCCTCATTCCCTACTTTCTCTTTTCCTTTGCCAATAGCCCCTCCTTAATTTTCCCAGCACATCATTTTCCTGAGTGATGTAGCTAAATTTTTAGAATGTACATGAGGGTTATAAGGTGACCTGATAACAGAGAGCATCTGTAAACCAGGAGAAGGCTGATAGCCACCTACCTTGAAATAGTGACTTGCCCTGTCTCCATGTCATTTACCATTGAATTTCTGACATACTGCTCTGCAATTTTCACTCATCTTTTTTTTTTTCCCCCCCCACATGCAAGTATAAAACAGCTGTACTTAAGTTGTGTCTTTTCCCTCTAGATGAATGTTTTCCATGTTGTTTCTAAAACTCCTCTCTTTCAAGGTGAATGTGTGCCAGTTAGGCACAGTCAGAGGTAACAAACCACTATAGAGAGATCTCAAGAAAAAGTTGTGATTAATAGGGTATCTTTTACGTGGGTTTTAGCTGTCAAGAATAACATGTCTTTGTGAAAGAAACTTAGATTTTTCCTTTGCTGTAAAACAAAGTCTAGATTTATTTCAGACTAATAAATAACTTAGATTTTTAGTGCTCACTAAAAAATTGTTGATACACTCAAATATTTTCTGGTTTTGAGAAATGCCTGCAAAAACAACTTTTGAAAACAGCATGCACAAACTAAAAAGGAGACAGTGTGTGTATGTGTATATACATGTGTATACATGTGTGTGAGAGTTTGTCTGTACGCGTATACAAATTTCCAGTTCCTAGCTCCTTGTAAGGAACTAATTCAGTCTAATAGATGAAGCATTTGAAATCTGAAAACAATGTTTTGATGGTCAGAGCAACAAAAGGCGAAGGTGTTAAATATAGCTTATTAGCATTTTATGGAGAAAAAGAAATTCAGAATTCTCATGAGACCAATAGAGAGAGGGAGAGATACAGTACACATGTAAATTAACAGCCAGAAATCCTCGTACCTAAGGAAATATCCGCAGGACATCTTAAATCATCTAGAATTTGGGTATACTCATTAACCCATGGGAGTTAACCATCTGGCAAGTAGAATACAATGCCCTAACTAGTGTTGTGGTGGTGTCGTTTTATAAATCAGGCTGGATACAACAGTACAGCTTGCTGAATGGAAAGTATATAGTCATTAACATCACATCCATTGCCAGATCACAAGGCATAAAACTTATATCTAGCACATATAAAGAAGTCAAAGCATTATTATAGTGTCCATAGCTTTGATAGAAGATGTGATACAATAACTTTAAGTACATTCCTGTAAAGATTTCCCCTTATAGAAAGTAATGACAGTATTTATCAGCACACATGCACAGATTTATATCTGATATCAAATACTGCAAATATAAAACAAATACAAATGAAAGTCATACAATGTTTTCTCTTTCTAGATTGTGTTTTGACTCAAAATTAATCATAATATATACACTTTAATTAACTCATGTAAATGTTATACTGACATGGACACAGAAAAGGACATTTATTAAATTTTATTGTAATTAGAATCAATGTTGTTATTTGGATTTTGTAATTGACAGACAGAAACAGCAACCATTTTCCATTATTATGCATGAAACATCAATGCATCCTCCTGAACAATGTTTGCTGACACTTGTAAGCACCTAAAAAACAAGTTGTCCACTATGCTTCTCTATGAGCCATCATGAGCTTTGGGGAGGCTAGTGTGAGAATGGTAGCAGGTCTGAGACCTATTTGTAGTTAAGCATGAGATAACAGAAATGGTGTTTCATTGTTTCCAAACACCTTGTCAAAAAATTCATAGAATTAAGGTTTAATTTGGTTTTGCGTGTGCATGCATACATAGGTGCGATCAGAGCTATAGCACAATCAGATAACCCTAAATATGGGAAAACATTCACATGCCTTTCTGTCTGCTTTTGTCCTGCTACAGGAATAAGGACTGGAACATGAACAGCAGGGTCTTCAGCAGGAGGTGAAACAAGCCTGGTAGAGCAAGGTCTGTCCCAAGGACCAATTAATCTTGTTATGGTTTTGCTTGTTGTCATGCCCTGTCTGATCCCATGTCCACCTGGTGCCACACAAATATAGGACAAAATTAACTTCCTGGTCCAAAATTGCTCTGACTCTAAGAGGGGATGAAGATCAATTAGACGGGTGGACAAAAGACTATATTAAAATAATGGGAAATCATTGATCTGAATGATGCACTGTAAACGTAACATACCAACTACCATAAAAAAGGGAAAAGCTGAATACAGAAAGAGCTATTGTGAAAAATGAAGAGCTCTGTCCTATGGTGACCATAAGTAGTAACGGTGTGACAAGAATTTCATTCCTGACACTGTAGTCTTGATTGGATTAAATTTATTTTTAAAGACTTACCCAATTTTCCTTTTCCCCATTTCCTTTCCCTTGTGATGTTTCCACTCTATTAATAACCTCCCTAGTGAGATCCTAGGGCAAGAAGTGAAGAAAAATATTGAGCCAGATCCTCTTTGGTATAAATTAATATAATTCCACTGACCTCAAGTTATTCCACTAGAGTATCCCAGTGTATCTAATTATAAAGATAGGTTAACTTTAACTAAGCAGCAAATATATTATCCAAATTGGAATTTGTCCAGGATTTGGTTTTGTGATTTAAGTAGTTAGTAAAGCTTCACAGCATATCTTATAAGAAAAAAAATACCCAATTCAATAGGAATATCTGTTGAAGCACAATGCAAGGACACACATTTATTATTTACTGAGACAATAGGTGTACCTTGGAAAATCCTGAGAACTTTCTGTTCAAGCATTGCTCCAACATTCCCCAATTTGTGCAGTTAATGCAGAGATTGCAGGCTCCTCACAGAGGTGATTAAATGCAAACAAGTACAAACTCTGATTTTGTGAAGTGTGACTTTTCGTAACATTCAACTTACTTGTTATAAAGCTATGGGTTTGCTAATAGGATCATCACTCCAAATAGCAGTTACTAGAAATCTCACTTCTCATATGTCAAAACTGGAATGACTTTATCCCACAAAGAATTCACTTACATGCTTTGCTTGTTTCATAAATGTAATTTTATGAACCCTCTTTAGTATTTGACATTAAGATCTCCAAAATCTGAAACACTTAGATCATCTAAAGAAGCACATCAGAGTTCACCATTTTTCATAAGCTATTAGAAGAATTAAAAAGTCTAGTGGAGTTGACTGGGCTTTTAAGATTTGTCACTAATCTATTTATTTGTGTAAAGAAGGATCTTGTAATATTCACTGCCTGCACAAATATCAGTTGCCTGTCTTATTTTAATCTGCAAAATATATGATTAAAAAGACAAACAGAAGCCCTAAAATGGGAAATCACTTTTCCAGTGAGTTTATAAAATTAAAATCATTACAATGTAAAACCATTCTTAGGAAAATAGGTCCTAAGATTTGAATATCATAAAATATCAAGTGCATTCTGCCTTGGCCAAAATAAAAGGTCTAAGATTCCCCTGAGTCTTTGGATCTATCAAAGTCCTCATCCAATTCCCAGAGTACTACAATATGGATGTTTTTGGGTGCCATTGTTCTTCATACAACAGCATAACTGTCTGTAGTTGAACTGACATAGCTCCCTAGGATGAGAAGATAATACACCTGTTTCATCTCAGTGCTGAGGAGACAATGCTCCTACAAGCCATAGTTTCTAGAGCACACACTGAGTTTGAACCACTGTAGGCTGTGATGAATGCAATAGGGCATCCTGTAGCTGAGAATGCTGTGCACAACACAAGTAATGGTAAAAAGAAATGCTTCTGGTCAAGATCATCACATCCTCTCAGCTCATAGTTGTGATATTGACCAAGTTAACTTTTTTTAAGGGTTTGTTATCTTCATGGATTAATAAGATCAGTTTACAGTAGATACGATTTCTGTAATCTGTACAATTAAGTGTATGCACTAAGAGTGGCAGAAATGAATCCACCTGAATACCCCAAGGAATAGAGAGCGTCAAGTAAATGTATGAAGAAGGCTAAGCAAAAGGTTTTATAGAAATCTCCTTTAAACCCACTAGGGCCAAGAATTTTCCTTTGAGGTAGATTTTAAATAGTTCATCTTTTCTCTTTTTCTCTCCTAACTGCAGGGAGAATCGAGAAACCTCCCATCTCCCATGCAGATCACTGAGAGAAGTTGAGAGAATAGATAAATGTCTGTTCATCTGTGCATAATGCCTGGCTCTAATTTTCTATATAACTGCTCATAGCATTTCTGAACTATTAAGCTTAATAAGGTCTCATGGGTCTGTATGTGTGCAAATGTTTTACCCCACAGAGCTCCTCTAACTGCTGTTATGACTGTAGGCTTATACTGAGAAATCAGCAACCAAACATGTAACATCCTCATCTTATCTTCCCTACTGGTACAGGCAGTACCTAGTAAAAGTGATGGATATCTGCATTTTACAGATTATGAGTGAGCTTGCAATGGTCTGTAAAGTGGCTCCTTGAGGAAAAGAGAGGGGTTGGCTAAGTCTGTTTTCCTAATCTTTTAACTTTCCTCTCAAGATCAATCCATTTGCTATAGCACTCATTCTTTCTAAGAATGGCAAAAAGATATGGCCTCAGATAAAAGTCTTTTCAGAAGCTTATCAAAACCTGAGACAAGAGGAGAGAGGAAATTCTGGGAATATATTAGTTTCTATATATAATGGCTATGAAATTCAATGTAGTGAACAGATATTTGATCTTTAGTTTCTAACTTTCACTGTTAAAATTTAGCTTTAAAGTTGTAGAAAGACAAGATCTACCAAGGCCTGGGTATTTGCCTAACAAAATACAAATAAAACAAAATCCAGCAAAAATTATGGCTGAGATGTCTAATATTTTTTTGTATTTGTTTTTCCAGTGTAAAATAGAACATTCACAGGAATGTTTTCTAAAAGAAATTTTCAGTTTGACCAAAATATTTCAGGTTTTCTACTTAGAAAAAGCAAATTACTGCACTGCTGAATCACTTGGGTGTTTGGAATCAGCCTAAATCAAAACACCTGCCTCTGAACACATTGACACATTTCATGTGAGACTGGTTCAAAATTAAGTTTCAGCTTGCAGAATTATACTACTGCTACTGTCTAGGTACCTTCCTTCTAATTGTGTTAAAGCATCAGATTGCTGCTGTTTTCCTTTTAGGCCCAGTGTTGGTTTGATAATGGGAAGCACAGATCATATTCTACCAGGGATTATGTGTATAACTCCAATTTAAATAAAATAAAATTCTCATTGTCTAGTGAGTTTTCTTGATTGCAAAGTGGAAATTTAGTCTGTTGGCCCAGACTTTGTGAATTGTTTCAATCTCATAGCAGCAAGGATGACTGGTTAATTTCAGTTACAGTAGGACAAATAAATTTGAGCAGTGGATCCAGAAATATTCAGTCATATTAGGTTGAGACAAAGTGGACAAGATGCCAAAGGGCAAACATCCAGAAGGATAATATCTGTGTGTTTTCCAGATACCCTTGAGTAAAAGGGTATAGAATCATAGAATCGTCAGGTTTGGAAGGGACCTTAAAGGTCATCTAGTTCCATCCACCCTGCCATGGACAGGGACACATCCCACTAGATCAGGTTACTCAGAGCCCCATCCAGCCTGGCCTTAAAAACTTCCAGGGATGGGGCTTTCACCACCTCTCTGGGTAACCTGTTCCAGTGTCTCACCACCCTCATGATGAAGAACTTCTTCCTAACGTCTAATCTGAATCTGCCCCCCTCTAGTTTTGACCCATTCCCCCTAGTCCTACCACTNGGGTGCACTCAAATGCCACTGTCCATGTTGCCAACGAAGTTGTTAAACAAGACTAGTCCCAGTACTGATCCCTGAGGGATTCCGCTTGTCACTGGCCTCCACCTGGACATGGACCCATTGACAGCCACTCTTTGGGTGCAGCCGTCAAGCCAGTTCTTTATCCATCGAGTTGTCCATCCATTGAACTCATATTTTACCAGCTTGGAGACCAGGATGTCTTGCGGGAGAGTGTAGTATACAGTCTTTGGTAAGCAAGTGCTTCCTTGTTTTTTGAGGATTCAAAAGATAATGTGACAAGAGTTTAGTCCAAATTGCAAGATAATACCACTGAAATATCTGCCTCAGATGCACTTGAATACAGGAGACGTTAGTTTCATGTCGTTGATACCTCATTGCAGCCATCCTCATGTCCAGCTGTATTCATCTGTATGTCCTGCTCCAGCTACCTTCAGATCTCTTCTTAACACTAACCGCTGCTCTGTTTCCCAGCATAACATACTGGAAAAATATTTGAAACTGGTAATGTCTCTATAGTCAGTGAGCAGAGATTTTTGCCCAAACTCCAAATCCCCTTAGTGTCCAATTTTTTCCTCCATCCTGTTTATCTGCCCATTTAGATAAACCTAGACCATGCACACTCTCAAGCACGTAGTTTTCTTATTTGCTTGCACTTTGTGAAGAACAACAACATAACCCTGTTCCTTGGACAGTCTTCTGGGAATTGTGTAAAAGAAATATAAACATGCTTATTTCACAGGTTTGAAAATTTATTGTATTCTCAGATCTTTGTACAATGTAAAATGTCTTTGCAACAAGAATGAGAAGACTACTTTTCATAATTTCATATATGATTGTCTGTTAGCCATATTAGCAGAGTAATCTCTCACTATCTTTAATGGGAAAATATTTTGAAGTATCATTTCCTACCTTTTTACTTTCTGTTCCGAGAGGTTTCTATTTTTTTAAGTCAGATCCACCTACACACCTGCCAATCAAGCATAAGATTTCTTAATTTAATTTATTAAAGAAATTAAAATCTCCTTCCCATTGGAATAACTGTTCAACATCCAAACTGCATCTGAATTTCAGAGAAAAACTGAGTTTATTTATACATTTCAATGATGGGAGCATTTGAATCTGTCTTCATAGTTTACCGACTGTGACTTTACTAAGTAACTGAACAGTAAGTGCCTTGCAGGACAGGCTCCACTGAAAAGCAAATCAAAGCCAAGAATTCTTTGCAACTGGAAATCCATCACTACTTAAGGGGTTCTAGTTAGTTTACTGAAAAAATACACAAAATATTGCAATCATCTGCAATGTTTGTTCAGGTTTCAATGAGAAAGATACAGCATGGATTTTATTTTCTTATAAATATCTGTTGGAACTTGTTTTAACATGACTCAGCAAAGATGGCTTATTTTTCTGTTAATTCTGGCAACCTTTTATTGTACAAACAAAAATACCAGCTAAGAGGGAGAAAGAGAGAGTGAGCATCTGTGTATGTCTCAGTTGCAGTTTTGGAATTTTATTGGTTCCCTTCCTTCATGTAACTAACAAATACATTGTCAGTTTCCCTAAAACCAGCTTTCTTTCCACTGTCATATGACTGGAAACAGCATATTTCTTCAACACCTGTTTGCAGGGGTGGAGCCACAGGCAATCTTAGAAATGAGGCTTACTTTAGTCTTCTCAAAGACACTGATTACTTTTGAAAGACCCAGAAATACAAAAATGTTTTGAATTAATTGTTAGCCTGGGGCTGGATATATATTTTAATTAGAATTGACCCTGATCCTAAAATCTGTGAAGCAAATAGTCTCAAATACTTAAGATACTGTAAAAACTAGTCCAGATTTCACTCCTACAAGTGATTTCTCTCTTGATGAGGAATCCAAAAACTTTGATGGAAACCCGACTTGAACTCGAACTTTTTTGGGCAATTCATTCTTTGTATAATTTTATTAACTTTATTGCAAGGTACTTCAAATTTCCACTTTGTCATTCTTTTAAGCAAACTCTGCACAAAATATGAGCTCACACCTCCCATACTCGCAGACAATTAGTGACACTACAGTCCAGGTACCATTCTCATCCTGCAGTATCATTGCAGATAACTAACTGCATGGAAGAGCTGGGCCAGTAAAATGTATAATAAAGCAAAATCAGCATGTTTTGGGAGAGTTAGGTGTTTCATCTGCATAATTTCTTTAAAAAAAAAAATTTTTTTAAGTGCTAACATAACCATCAAGCCCGACTGTCACCTAGTGATTGCTGAATTATTCTCTGTTGCCATTCTAATCCACAGACACAGGGAAGGAAGAAAAAGAACAACCCCCCCTTGTTCCTCTTACAAAGGCAAATTAGCCAGATTGAAGTCAGCCACTGAAGGAGGAGGAATATGCTTTTGCCATGTCTTCTTTGCTCCTAGGTATAGGTCCTGGCAAAGATCACATCAACAAGATCAGTCCTTCCTGGGGTGCTGTATTTTTGAGTGGTAACACAGAGGAGTTGGTATAAGGAGGGCAGTGGTCACATATGCCTAGCTAGCTTGCAGAAGGAAGCATATGGCTACCATTTGTTCCACCAACAGTGGTGTGCACACACCGTGAGCCCACAGAAGGAATACTATTTCGCTCAGCCAGACTTCCTCGTAGCTCTTCCAAGACACCCGTTCCTGCACGCCTCCTGGGAAGTGAGGCAGAAGCTGGCCAAAACACGCCTAAGAAGAAAGGTTTCTTAATAGTGCTAAAGCCTTTCTCTCTTGTCCTTTACTAAGTCAAGTAAGTACTTTGTGCTACATTGCACAGATGGCTTGGTGCTGCATGTGCACAAGTACAGCTGTTAGATTTGGGGTGGGTTACACAGAGCTGGCAACTCCATGCTTCTGTTGATATCTATGAAATTAACCAGCAGGCAGATTTTTAAGGAAAGGAGGAGGATTGCTGTACAATATTTAAAAGATATGATTGATGCTCGTGTCTTTGGCACTAGATGCAAAACAATAATCTTCCACTCTAACAGATCCCAGTGCTTGAGGCAAAGACCTTATTTCTATTCTTTGGTATATTTTCCTGACTCTCTCACTCGCACACTGCAACTGGGTGTCAGATTGTCTAGTCTGGTATTGGGATGGCACAAGTGCTCCCAAGCAGAGGCTATATTTCTGATTGTCTGTAGATCAGCTCTTGGTCTATTTAGGAGTTGTGTGAGACAGTGGGCTAGAAGGTGTGCAAAGGTCAGCGCAAAGCAGGCTGTGCTAGCTGGTATGTGCTTTTATTCCAGCTAAGCCAGGCAGGTATTTGTGCGTTGCCCCAAATCCTCAACTCAGCATACCTAGTTTGTCACCCCAGCTTAACACTGATTTCATCCCAAGCAATGTGGTCACCAGCAGCTGCAGGTAAGTGAGATCGTCTTGAGTGAATGAATTGTGAATTTGAGAGAGAATATATATTAAGCCACTTGAGTACCATTATTCCTTCATTGCCATCCCCACAGACTCCCTTCAGGCCAAGAGAATCAAACTCTCCTCACCTTACTGAGGAAGTTGTTCAGCATATCTCAGACCCTAAACTTTAAGACACATGCCTTCAGTTGTTTCAGTGTGACAGTTCATCAGTATGTCAGGTACCGAATTTACAATGTGTTTGCTCTCAATTGGCCTTGACTAACCCAGGTGGTCAGGATTCACATTAACTCTGTTGTGAAAGAATATGTCTGTTAGCATGTTTTATCCCACTGATAATCTAGTACCAGATTTCACTATAGCAACTTTGTAACAATAGTTCACAATAGTGGGGGTTTTAAACATTGGTATTTTAATAGACATTTGTCATTTCACATAACAGACCTATTTTTCCCCACATACCTTTATACTGATTTTATTGAAACAAGATACTTTTTACTATATTGCTTTGTTACCTATTAACCTGATGTAATTAACACATTCTTTATAGGCTCTCCTGTGTTCTTGATCCTCATCTTGCTAATTCTTGTAAAGGTATTACCCAATCTGTTACTTGAATTAAAATACTTCGTACAGGTCTACCTTCAGAAAAACAGCACTGAAACAGTTAATTCAAACACATACGTGGCCAAGGTTACAGCAATGCTTCTGAACTTTAGAATATCGTTCCCAAACCTCAGCAAGAAAAGGCAACTGAAGAAACATACCCGCAGGGCTGAACATCAGTAAGCAGACATAGAGAGAAGATTGGTATCTACAGAATATAAAACAAGATTTAGTACATAAGGTGAAAGAGGCATCTAAGGTTCTCAGGGGACAGACTATTTCAGCCTTTTGAAATAAGTGGCTTAAGTGTTCAGCTCAGCTCCCTTTGTAATAGAAAGCCTGTGTGTCCTCTTTGAGTTAGTCCATACAGTATTACAATCCAAGTACATCTAATTCATACAGCTTTGTCACTATACATGAATGTAGTTACAATTTTATATAGCTTCTATGCTTTTATTTTTTAGAAAAATATTTTAAATGGTGTGCATTTTAATGGTATAATCAAAATTATATAATAATGGGGAAATCAATAGGTAAATAAGTAAAGTAATATCATTTTGGTAAAAGTAATAAGTAAAGTAAAAGTAATATCAAACTCTTCAATTCGGCAGAACAATAAAGTCACAGGTTTTACTTCCTTCTTGCCTGCACGTTGAATATGCATCATCATACACAACTGTATGTTCCTGCCTTTCTGACTTTACTTTGCACAGACTAAAGTGTAAACTGACTGGTCTCTACTAAAGCTGAAAAAAAAATCTTTGGCTTTGACTGGCTTTAGTCCGTGCTTTGGTATCTTTATTGCACTGGTGACTTAGCAAAAACTGTTGTGTAGAAAGCATGAAATAAGTACTTATCTGGGTTCATAAATATTGCATTTCAGGTTTTTGGTCCCTTGTATTTGTTAACACCTCATACAGGGGCTGGAAGTTTTAGATCTGATGTATAAGTGAAAGGTTTAGATTCTCTTATATCTCAAGGGGAAAAAAAAAACAACTATGAAGTGGACAATGCAATTTTCAAGAGCTGTATTTTTGACCGGGCTATTTAAGAAGGCCACAAAAAGCACTGTTTCTATGTTCTTGAAGAAATGAAGGAAAGTATACCTGAATTTCCATAGCAGTCATGAAGTGACTTGTTTGTATGTTGAAAGTAAAGCGTTATACACTACCTTAGAAACTCAGCCACTGTGAGCATCAAACTTGATGCTGAATCAATAAAGATGACAAGACTGTTCATAGGATGAGTGAGTTCTGGATGGCATCCTTCCAATAGAAAGTGAAGAGGAGACATTTGTTTTCACTGACAGGAAGTCCCAATTAAAATAGCCTCCGTCTTTCCAACACTTAGCTGTGGGAAATCATTAGTCATCCCAGACTTTAAATCTGACAGTCAGACAGCACCAGCTTTACTAAGGAGCAGGTAACATCAGCTGAACTAATAAATACAGTGCAAGTACATGTACCACTGGCATCCATACAAAACTCAGCATGGATCCAAAAATAACAGCAATTATCAGTGGCACCAAGATCAAAAGAAATATCGACTGCTGGTGAAATCCCTGTTATCCCCAGATATGAACTTAGAGGACACTGATGGATGGCTATTTACCACTATATGTTAACCTTTCTGGGGACAGGTTACTTCAAATCTTGTGTAGGATAGTTACGCTGATTGATGTGAAGGGTAGCTCATGACATAAAATGTCAAACCATCACAGTTTCCAGCAAAATGGATAACGACGGATTACCTCTGTCACAAGTTCAAACGTATGACAATGTTGTTTGCAACATGCGTCAAAACTATCTCACTTTTACTGAATTGTCCCATCCATCTGAACCACGTGGGATGCATAGCAGCCAACCCAGAAACACCACCACTATATCTGAACACTTTGTGTGTTTTGCACTGGAGGTCCTTCAGGTATTGAAGAACAAAACTGTCGTCCTTGAGCAAGCTTCAGTGATATAGAGAATAGAGGAGGTCTGGGATTTGTTGTTGTTTACAAACTGAGAAAGAGAGAATTGCTGAAGTGATCCCTGACACTTTTTGAGGAATTTTAATCTAGACATATAAAATGTGATATTTTGCTTCTAGGTCTGTGGTATTCAGAAAGTGCAAGCAGAAGACAATGTTCTGCTGTGATCCAAGTGAGTGACATCACAATTTGTGTCTGTTACATAGGAGAGAGACAACCCTGCTGAACTTGGAGTCACAATGGCCAGCCTGTAACAAGAAAGGGAAAAGAAGAAACCAGCATTCTTCTCTGCCAAGAAGAAGCTCACTCTTGCTGCCCACTTTAAATTTAGACAGTAATCTGTGCCACAGAAGTACCTCTGAGACACTCCTAGCTAGGAATTTTTACTTTCCATATGTTTCCACCTCTGTTAGGTTACCAGATATTCTTGTATAGCCAGTCTTTTTCTGTAGGGATTTTATCTATTGCTATAGTTTCAGTTTATAGTAGTGTGTATAAAGTTTATAAATTTAGGAAATTTTAAAACTAAAATGTAGATAGTTTATTTTATTATAGAGTTTTTGAAATATACCCTTTCTCATGATATCATAACTTGTTATCAAAATCCATATGACAACAATATTTTGTAACTAGGAATCAAGAAAAAGGAGCTGACTGATTCTGAAGAAGCTGAGACACTCTTTTCACAGTGTTAGCCCAGAAAGAATGTGGATAAAAGAAAAAATAAATTAATAAATTATTTAAATTTTGTCTAAATACTGCTAATACTGCTTTTCCCATTTTATCACATAGTGCTGATGTTTTTTCAGGACATTAAGTCCCTTTCTAGCTCAAATTGCCTACAAGTAAGCATATGGTAAAGGTTCACTGACACCTGCTCCATTCCTTTAGCTGTGGTTGAATGTCACCAAAGAGATTTTTGTAACAGATGAAAAAACAGAACTCCCATAAGAAAATTCTGCCTGTAACAGTGACTCTCTGGGAGAATATTGTGAAGTCAAATGGGCATTGAGCTTGCTGTCACTGAACTGGGTTTTACATAAGATCTGAATCAAATTCCTTTCTGACACATTACTTCCTTCTGTAAGACGTGTCTATTTATTTCAAAGACTTCCATGAGGGTTCAGTGGCATTTTTGCTTGTATTTAAGCAGCAGTGTGACAGGTGTAGTAAGAATGGACAGAGAGGAAAGCATAAGCAGTGAGAAATATCCTGAACAAATTCATTCAAAGTATAAACTAACAGAAACAGGTTTCAAATTGCATAAATTGCTGTGATTGGTTATTAAAGTTCCAGTGAATGTTGGGATCCTCTTGACAGTGCCCAAAAGTTACAAAAGGCTGGATTCTTTTGATTTTTAGTCACAGAATGACTTACTGCAACTTAATGGTTTATCAGGTTCTGCAAGCCCTGGTACCTGACTGTCTGTGCAGTCACTCATGCCTGTGAGTTCATAGCAAATGAGAAGTAAAACATGGCAGCTTTAATTTTACAAAAAAAGGTTTATTATGCTTATGCACTTTACCAAAGATCCTTGATGTTAAATCTGGAGGGTGTAAGCATCATTAGAATGGCCAAAAAAATGTATGGAGCCTTAAAAGCACCTTGGCAACTCATTTCTATGATAAACTCATAATTACCCAGCTGCTCTTTAAAACACTGTGGTGTTGGTATGTTATGAAAAAGGGAAATGAAAAAAATGAGCATGATCTAGTGCTTTATGTGCCAGTTCTATAAGGCACAATGAAAATTCAGCTTCAGAAAGATGACAGATGGACAGACTAGGCCAGTGGGAAGAGTAGAAAACTGAATAAGGAGGTGTATACACTTAAAGACAAAAATGGTAGGTAGGAGGTCCTAGAGCTGATGATGTCTTAAAGGGTGGGTAGATTCCCTCTGACATACATCAGGTAAGAAAGCCAACTAATGCTTTATTTTCTGTCTCAATTAATCAAGAATTGCACAGCCTATATATGTCTGTGAATTATTATTCATGTATACTGTATTTTACATATATTTCATATGGACAATGTACCTGCAGATCAGCAGTGTTTAATATCTTTGGCTGCTTAAGCTGCTCTTCTTTTACAAACTCTTAACTTGAAGTGTGAGTGTGACCTCATACATGCACAAAGTCAAGCGTATGCTTAAGTTTTCATGGGATCGAATCTTTCTGTAATCTTTATTATTTATGAAGCAGAAGTCTCATAGCCAAGCAAACTGGCTTTACATTCTTGACATATTTTAATGCAGAAACATCGAAGCTTAAAAAGTATTCTCAGACTTGGAGGAAATATTTTCTTTCTAGATCAATGTTGACCTAACAGCTTTATTAATTTATCAAGAGAAGAACTATAACCCTATTGTAACTTGCCTGACAATAAATACTATGGTAATTTCCAAGGACAAATATTTTTTTGTTGATCATTAAATACTAAATTTTTAGTCACTTCTCCCTCTGGATTAAATAAATACTATTAGTTTTTCAGTTGTGTACAGTAAATATGGATTTCAAGACTTGTTTGTCTGCATTTCTTAAAACATTTATGAACATTGAACAGATGAATTTGTTTTAAGCATATTTTTTCATTTGAACACTTTTCCCTCTGGTTTTTAATATGGATACCGTTCATCACATATTGAATAAAGCAACTTTTACTTTATTTAATGCCTTGACCCAAATCATATTGTCTCCATAAATATTTTACAGTCTGTGTGCAGCAAAAGCACGATTATCAAACTCATGTCTGCACTCGTAGGTAACACACTATAAAAAATTGATAATTTTCCCTTCTGTTTTTTTACTGGAAATTGATGTTAGTAACTGAATAGGAGGGGTTGAATGTGCATATATATGGCCATATTTGTATCCCAGTATGCACAAATGTGTGTGTCTGAGAGTGCATACATACATATATTTTAACACTTAGTCTACAGGGATAGAATGCTGGAAATGTGGAGCAGGTCCTTTTGCCAAATTTCTGTCTATAATAAATCCATACATACACAAAACAGAAAATATTACTCATTGCATGTCTCTCCAGCAGATTTTTAGTAAGTCTGGAAATTCATTTCCAGACTTGAATCATGGCTGCAAGTACAGCTGCATGCCTGGCAGAGGCAGAGTCTTTGCTGGTGGTTGAATTGAATGGGCAGATGTAGCTTAAAAGCTACTTTAGAATTTGAAGAAATTATCTTCCTTTTTTAATTTGTCCTGAATTTTGCTAAGCGAGCACAATAATGCCAGATGGATGTTCAGAAAGAAGTAAACTGAATAATAAGGAGAAAAATGGAGAAGTGTATCTTAGCCTGTTATCTTAGGCATGACAAGAGGTAGAGAGTTTTACTGGCCCAAGGTTCAGGTCATTGCTCAGATGCATTCAAGGTTTGACTCTTCAGGGATGTGACTGACTGAATTAAGTGAAATAGCAGACTTTTTCTCATTCTGAATACAATTAATGAGTTCTGAACAAAGCTGGGAGGTTTACGTGTAAATCCTGATTTGATTTTCTTTACTAAGCATTTCATTTTGGATTATAAAAGCACAAAAGAAGGTGGAAAAAAAAAACAACAAACAACAAACTGAAAAAGAGATCATTTCAGCTTAATCCTTCTGTCAACCATGAGGGGTGGAGCGTCACAGTTCAGGGCTTATCTTTCCACCTTAGGTCCTGCCTTCACACCTTAGTCCTCTCTGCTTTTCCTAAGGGAAAATATATTTATTGGAAGCCATTGGTGTCAGTGACAGAGAGCTTTTAGCACACTGAATATTTAGTATTCCTGACCCTCTTCTAACAACCCTCCCTTGGGAAGCTGGCTCCACCAACTAGAAGTGATAACAGTTTCCCACATGTCCATGTAGAAATGGCACTTTGCAGTAAAGCCATTTCGATGTAAAAATTAGCATTTTTCTCTAGCCATAAGCCTGGCTTGGTCTGACACTCCCTGAAGCCAGTGGAGTTTTTCCATTGACTTATTTGAGGTTGAATCAGGACAGAGCTGAATTTGGACAATTTGTTAAGGACTTGTATTTAGTAACTCTACCTGCTATTTGCTGCCAAATATGCTCAGGTATTTGTCCAAATGTGTCCTTACGCAGCCTGGAAGTGTTCCCATTGGGAATTACTTCTCTGAAGCTTCTGTGGCTGGCTCCTTCAATGCCACATAAGAAAATGCCTGAGTCTATAAGGAACTGAGCAGTCCATTTGCCATGCTTACATGCAGGTGCCAGTGTTCCCTATAGTAAGTTTGGCATTTGGTTTCTGCTGGGTTTTTTAAATAATAATTTATCAGTAAAAATTAATTGCATTGCTAAGTGTTTAATACGTAACTAAAAAAAAAAAAAAAAAANAAAAAAAAAAAAAAAAAGCCTAAGCCACATTTAATCCCATTATACACAGTAGCAGACTAACGCTAATGCTCTCTTGTCAATTCAGACTTCTCTCTTTCCTACTCCTGCTCTGTTCCATATCCCAAGAATATGCAGCCTTCATCTGTTTCTAATAAAAGGTAAAAAGCCTTCTTCCTTCACCAGACAGCACTGCTAGGTTCATGAACAGCTTTTCTGAAGGGGAAGACATGTAATCTTTCCTTCTTCCCTTCCCTATCTCAGCCACTTCCAGTAACGGGTCAGCCCAAATCTCTTTTTGTAATCTAAATCTCAAAGGAAAACAGGACAAGGGAAAGCACAGCTTGAGCCTCTGGAAAACACAAAAGCAAATCCAGTCAGAACTTGCCTGGTTTAGGTTCATCCCAGTTCAGAAATAAACCACACAGAGAGACTATTTCAAAAAGTATTCAGTTATCCCAGACAAATAAAACTCTACTTCTGTGATAGATGTGAGCTAAATAATGAGGCTGCTTATAGCAATGCATTTTACAGGTATCTTCTTTGATAAAACCAAAGTGAATGTGAGTATTAAACTGCAGATGAGTTGTGGTAAGCATTACACAAACAGTGAGTAAAAGCACTTAATTCTCTTGCAAAATATGAAGCCCTTCCTTTGAGTTAACTTCTCTAATTATTAAAACAAGCAAAATTGTATTGACACTAATTAAGTAAACATGGCTGAAAATTCTTAGAGATCCTAAAACAAAGGTAATATTGTAATGCAGTACAAAGTATAATGATAATTATTGCATCGGACACTGCACGATAATTAGTAAGTATGTACTAGGGTTTAAATATGAGAAGAATGTATCTGAACGTTATTCCTAAATTTTTAGCAATATATAGTCATCAGAATACTGCTATAAAACATGACTTACACTTCAGAGTGAGCTTGGGTGAAAACCACATTATTATTAGCTGTTTGTCTGCGAGCTCTGTCATATGAAAAACAATTATTATTAATTGAGGTGGTGTAAGTAAGGAAGATGTGGGGAGGAAGAGTCCCTAGAAATGGCATTTGTGTTTGTGCATGGTTTGTTTATCTTCTCTCTCTTTCCCACTTTGAGCTGTGGAGTTGGGGGGGGCTAGCAGCTGGCAGCTCATCATTACAGGCACACACTGTCCCATCTGCACTGCTTATGGTGGTGAGGTCGCATGGGGTTTTACCCAAACAGGCTCTCAGGGGTACAATAAACATACCTCTTGATTTGGCTGTGAAGTTATACTTATTATTAATAGACAAGATAAGAGGCTGGGGCTCTATTCATCCACTTCAGTGCTAATTATTCAGTTTGATCTGAGCCGATTATGATACTGATAGATAACCACACCACATTTATAGCTATAGCAAGCAGTGGCCAAGAAGTTTGGCTCATGCTGCTGTTGGTTTATCTGATAGGAAAGGAGGAAAAAAAAGAAGCTGCTCTGGTTGATTAGCAATGTGTTGCATGGGACCATTTATAATGAAGCATATCATTTAAATTTTCCTTTACAAATGAGTCCAACTCTCTTCGCAGGCTGCAGGCTCTGTTAATTGTCACAAACATTGCTTTTTTTTTTTTAAACATTATTAGCTCTTTGGCAGGATCTCCATTGTTGACTAAAAACTTGGCATGATCAGGGCTTGCTGAATAATTTAGGCTGTTGGCAGCTGGAGCAGGAGAACACACACATCCAGGCAGGCAGACGTGCTGCTCGAGCTCTTTATATAATAGCATTGTATACAAAGCAGAGTATAGTCAGCGATGACTTCTGTGTCTGTTTATAGATAAACACTGATGTTAGTTTTACAGAAAAAAATTGAGGGATACTTCAAACTGCATATAATATGTGAGATAGATGCACTACTGATTGTTCAGATGACTCCCTTAATCTCCGACTTTCACAGAATATGATTACTGCAGATTCTGAGGAGCAGCACTTCAAGTGTGTCTCTGTGCACTTTGGTACTTTGGGTCCTGCATATAAACAACACTGCACATAATAATGATGCTGTGAGCTTAGCCAGAAAAAGAACTTGCATTTTTCCTTTGTGCAGCAAATGGCTTCCAATTGTACTGTCAGTCACAGAGGAAATGTGCAGCTCGAGAGATGCCCATTTTGGAATTACATTTATGTGCTGTATGAACTCCCACTTTTATCAAAGTGTCTAGAACAGAAGTAAAATACATAAGACCTGCTGTGTCCATCCTGATGCAAGATATCCAAAGCATTAATGATGAGCACTGGGTAGGTTTTTCCAAAAGAGTTATCTACCATAAAAATTCCTCCTGTTACTTACGTGTAAGTGACATCTACTGAAGTGTACTTCTTGTCTCGTTCATGTACCTTTATGTTGTACTTAACTGTCATTATCTTGATACTTATGAGATGGAGGCTGGACTTGTTCGAGTTTGAGCAGTATTGAATGAACAGAAGTGAAATCAAAGATAAATAAAACATGAGGGCCCACTACTGGATGTTCATTATCCTTTTGTTTCGTATGCTCACTTGTGCATTGTCTACTTTTCCAAGCTGCCATTCTCTTCCCAGGAAAGTCTTCTCCCTTCCAGTCTCCTCTCTCCTTAATTTCTCTTTAAATCCTTCAAGGCCGTCTGCTTCCCAGGCCTCTCTCTTTCTGCCCTCAAGCCTCTGTCCCTGGAGAGGGAGAACTCCAGTAGAAAATGTCTCATGGATTTCTGTGACAGCCACTTGACAGGTATGATAGAACATAATGAGAAATGAATAAAACACTCTCACAGCAGTCTCAACAGAGGGAGAATAACTGAGTTAGGCTGAGGATGAGCAGGCTCTTTTTCTTCCCCACACCCATCCTGGTCCTGTGATCAGTGCTGGAGCTCAAGGTGGGAAGGTGGCTGCAAAGAGACAGTGTGTTCTTTTGACAGTTTTCATGCTTATTAGCTAGAAAAGACTAAGCATTGTTAAAGCTGGAATTTCCTCCAATTATGCTGTGACATTTCTACAGTTAACAAAAAGGAATAGCAGGGTGGATATTACCTAAGCACTGTAATACAGATGTCATTTAGAGATGCACAGACCTACATGTTTCCTAGAGTAAACATCTGATAACTGTCAGAGTGCTCTTCCTGCAACATGACAACCTTTGCAATCATATGTGGAAAGAACTTCTGAATTATACCTAGTGTATGGCATTCCAATTATTGTTTACCATATGTATTTCACTACATAATAATAGCCAGCACAAATCCATGTATAAATGTATTATACATCTTGGAAGACTGCTGATGAACCCATCCCTCATCATAAGGAATCCATTTTATGACACCGTATTATGATTGCATACTTAAAAGATCATAAATAAGTGACTTCACCAATCCCATTTTTTATTTCCTAGAAAACTGCACAGACATCCAGATCATTTGTTAACAGATTCCTAAGAATTTCTTCTTTTCCATTAATTTTTTTTTTGTGCAGGAACTAACTGCTTATGTTTGCCATTGGCAATACCTAGGGGTGGGTAAGAGGGAATGTATTGAAAGTCTCAGCCCACCTTGACACTAAAGCATGAACTTTACTCCAGACATAATCAAGTCCCAGTGACTTTAATCTGAATACTCACCTTGACAAAGCTTAGCACATGCTAAAGTGCTTTGCTGAATTGAGACCGTATTTATCAGCTCATTGTAGTTAGCTGTGTTGCAGCATAGGAAGTCAGTGGGGCTCAGCAACTGATAGCAACTGATAGACTGTCTTCATAAACAGGTTTAGGGGTCTCCTTTCATGAGAACAAACTGAGAAAAATTTCCTGTCATAATTCAGAATTTTTGTAGGAAAACATGGTTTAGATTATATTAAAATGAATATATGTGAATTCCTACGCTGTCTCTACATTAGTTTCTTAAAATTAATGTTTCTTCTGACTTTTTCCCCATAACTTTCATGTACTGAACATTCCTGTATACAATTATTTATCACCATCATGTTTCCCCAGACCAAAAGATGTGTCTGTGTGCCCACTGTTTGAGTTTTGCAACGTTACCCATTCAATTTGCAGTCACAAATATTTGAGTTTTCATTCACGAGAATATTTGGAAGTTCTGAGATGCATAAGATTTGGGCTGAAAGTTAAAAGATCAGGTCATCAGATAATGATGAAAATATGTTGATATAATGACAGAAATTACCACTGGGTTGAGTAGCACAGTAAAACAATTATATATTTGTCAAACTCAAAAACTTAACTGGTAAAACTATGAACACATTTTTGTGAAAACTAATCTCTAGAGAAAAGAAAAGAAAGAAAATCTTGGAAAGCCAGTGATTGATACACTTTCCCTTGTTTCTTTTGTCCCAGTGAAAAGCATATTTCTTCTAACGCAACAGTGGCAGCTCTTATCTGTTTGAGCACAAGAGGCTCTAGAGCATGAGAACCTCTTAATAAAGAAGACTATTCTTTTGTTATAAAGGGTAAAAAGAGACTCTTACAGGATTAGCAGTGTTACTTAGTTTGATGAATCTCATAATGTTACAGTTTTAACAACAGACCTATAAAAAGGTTGGTGCTTGTACTTCAGCCCAAAACACAGCAACTGTGTACAGGCACACGGCTACAAAATGTCCAGGATGAAGAAATAAAAAGGCTGGAGTTGATTAGCATTTACAAGAAACTTAAGAACCAAAGGCTCTGTAACCTGTATTGGAGTAACACAATGTTGAGTTGATTTTCTATTTTTTAATGAGTACTCAACTATGATCTTAGTGTCACTGTGACAGAGGTGTTTGATGTTGGGCTGGAATAGACTGAAAGCATCATTGACTGTGCCTGCTCTTTTATGTGTGTCTGCCACAGAAATGGTAAATAGAGTTCTTTAAATTAACTCTGAGGTGAGTGTGGGGCAACAGAGAATCACTTCCTAGATAGACTTTATTGGTGTACAAATGCAGGACTTGTCTGCACTACCCTGAAAAGGTTTTTTGGCAAAAATATAGAGGCATTGCAGAAAGAAATCTAGTGCGGGGAGGGGAGGGGGATTGGATTGGCACTTTTTCCCTAATAACTATGGGGATTTAGCCACATCACTGTAAAAATCCGCATTTAACATCAATACCAAGTGGTTATGTACACACCTCACTGAAAAATCAGTACCAGAGCTGGTAAAAAAAAATACATTCTCACATAAATCTCTGACTTGATTTTAAAAAGGTGAGGAGAGGAGACGTTTTAAATACACTGTCAAAGTATAATTAAAAGAGGTAAAGAGAAAATGTTCTATCAGTAAAAGAAACAGGCTATGAACACAAATGCTTTGACTAGGTCCTTCAGGATCATAGAATCATAGAATGGTTAAGGTTGGAAGGGACCTTGAAGATCATCTAGTTCCAACCCCCCTGCCGTGGACAGGGACACCTCTCTGCCACTAGACCAGGTTACTCAGAGCCCCATCCAACCTGTCCTTGAACACTTCCAGGGATGGGACATCCACAACCTCCCTGGGCAATCTGTTCCAGTGCCTCACCACTTTCATGGTGAAGAATTTCTTCCTTATATCTAATCTAAATCTACCCTCTTGCAGTTTGAGGCCATTGCCCCTTGTCCTATCACTCCAGGTCCTTGTAAAAAGCCCTTCTCCAGCTTTCCTGTAGGCCACTTTCATGTATTGGAAGGTCACTATTAGGTCACCCTGGAGCCTTCACTTCTCCAAACTGAATAACCCCAGCTCACTCAGCATGTCCTCATAGCAGAGGTTCTACAGCCCTCTAATCATCTTCATGGCCCTCCTCTGGACCTGCTCCAGCACATCCATGTCCTTTTTGTACTGTGGACTCCAGAACTGGACACAGTACTCCAGGTGGAGCCTCACCTGAGCAAAGTAGAGCGAGAGAATCACCTCTCTCAATCTGTTGGTCACAATTCTTTTGATGCAGCCTAGGACACGGTTGGCCTTTTGGGCTGCAAGTGCACACTGCTAGCTCATGTTGAGCCTCTCGTCAACTAACACACCCAAGTCCTTCTCCTCAGGGCTGCTCCCAATCTGCTCTCCGCTCAGCCTATATTTGTGCTTGAGATTGCCTCAACCCAGGTGCAGGACCTTCCACTTGGCCTTGTTGAACTTCATGAGGTTGACATAATGCACTCTGAGCTAAGCAGCACAGGTACAAATTATATATTTCCTTTCTTCTGAAATAAATGTCAGACTGCAAGTGCTACTGTAAGGTGCACTGCTAGTATTTTAACTAACAGACTGGAGAAAGATATTTGCATGTCCATGACAGAATCCAAGCTGTGAAGGTGGAGAATAAAGGTGGATTTCACTGGAGAATAAGATTAAATTTTCTCTCACCTATCATTCCCTAAGGGTCTAAGGTCATAGAATCATAGAATGGTTTAGGTTGGAAGAGACCTTCCAAGATCATCTAGTTCCATCTCCCCTGCCACAGCAGGGACACCTCCCACTAGACCAGGCCACCCAGGACCTTATCCAACCTTGCCTTGAACACCTCCAGGGATGGAGCATCTACAACTTCCCTGGGCAGCCTGTTCCAGTGTCTCACCACCCTCTGAGTAAAGAATTTCCTTCCAGTTTCCAATCTAAACCTACTCTCTTCCAGTTTGAACCCATTACCCCTCATCCTATCACTGCAGGCCCTTGTGAAAAGTCCCTCTCCAGCCTTCTTGTAGGCCCCCTACAGATACTGGGAGGATGCAATAAGGTCTCCCCTGAGCCTTCTCTTCTGCAGGCTAATCAAGCCAAATTCTCTCAGCCTATCGTCGTAGGAGAGGTGTTCCAGCCCTCTAATCATCTTTGTAGCCCTCCTCTGGACCCTCTCTAACAGGTCCGTGTCCTTCTTGTGCTGGGGGCTCCAGAGCTGGATGCAATACTCCAAGTGGGATCTCACAAGAGCAGAGTAGAGGGGTAGAATCACCTCTCTCAACCTACTGGCCATGTTTCTTCTGACGCAGCCCAGGATACAGTTAGCTTTCTGGGCTGCACTGGCACGTTAGGTCCAATTAGTGTCCACAGATATCTAGTCAACATCATCACGAGATCCTAGAGAGCTCGTTAGACAACCAGCCCAAAACTCAAATGAACTGAACTACTGCTCCAATTTCTGCTGACTGCATTAGAGGGATCTTCACTGGCTGTGATGGGAGACTGAACACCTCATGTTCAGACCACATGCTTGGAGCATGTGTCTGTTCCTATACCAGAAGGACCTAATATTAATGGCTGAACAACATTCCTAACTTTATCTATATAAAAACTGCCTGAAATGAATCATCCTTTGTAATCTTTCATCCAGTGGTTTAGGTGGTTACTAAAGCCACTGAACTGCAGGGTCTTAAAGCCTTCTGTGCTTCAAGCAAGAAGTAGAAACATGGACGGCCACCTCAGATACACCAGTGCCTAATTATAAGACTGGTTTATAAGATAGTTGAAGCAATGGCACAATATATAAATAATTATACAATTTGAAGGTCTAAGAAAGGGAGTAACACTGCACCCCTGAGATGACCTTCAGAGGTGAATCTCCTCACAGGTAAGAGGATACAATGCAAACTGTCATCCTGAAAAGCACATCAGAGTCTCTTCAGGCTTTTAAGGACTTGTCTTGTAATCATGCTCCCTAACAACGCTTTGGAAGTGCTGAAAAAAAAGATATCAATATGACAGAACTTTTCAGAATAACTGTTTGTCAAGTCAGCAAATAATGAAGCACCACTGAAGCATCATTTTTAATGAACAGAAGTATTCCTTTCTCCTTCCCCAAAGCCACCCATCTTTATTCATGGTGCCCGTGGCTAAAATAACTTCTTACCTGATGTCAAATTTTATCATTTAATTTCAGATTTTAAGGGAATGTTGCTTCCAAATCAGTGCTAGACTTCAGGACCTGTTTGGAAAAATTCTTATTTTTCTAAAGCAGGTTGTTCTTCTCTAGACAAATTTTGCAGTCTGCAAATTTTTGCTACAGCTTGGCACAACCATTTTATTCTCTTTAGCTCATGTAAATTGAATTGTTTGTGTGGTGAAACCTTTGATGCACAGGCCAGAGTAGCACTTAAGTGAACAACTCTAAATCTGACCGACAAATGGAATTCCGTGTTCACAGCAACAGTTTAGGGGCTGGTCTTATTTATGTATGAGGTTAAGAGCAGGAGAAGGGGTTACTGCTATTTTATTGTGGTCAGGATAGGGCAGAAACTGAAATACTTGGAAATTTTAAATTAGCAGGGAATCATGGGGGTCTGAACAGCATGATGTGCAGTATGCACAGTAGTATTTTTCCAGAAGTGGTAATTAGGTCTAAAACCAGAGCTGTGAACATATAATAGAATTAAGTCTAATAAAAGATGCTAGCAATTGCATCTGAACAGAAAAACAAAACAAAGAATGCAAAAAAAAGACAGAAATATACTCCCTGTTTTCATTGTGCTGAATAGAGTCCAGTATTACAAAACAGCACACTGATCTCTGAGGCCAGTCTGCTGCAGGAAAACTGTAAACTATGCTTTCCATGCCTTCTAAGGAAAATAAAATTAATAAGCTGTTGCTAGCAACTCAATGGCTATTTTTTGGGTTTTTATTATTATTATTATCATGCCTCACCTGAGCAAAGTAGAGCGAGAGAATCACCTCTCTCAATCTGTTGGTCACAATTCTTTTGATGCAGCCTAGGACACGGTTGGCCTTTTGGGCTGCAAGTGCACACTGCTAGCTCATGTTGAGCCTCTCGTCAACTAACACACCCAAGTCCTTCTCCTCAGGGCTGCTCCCAATCTGCTCTGCGCTCAGCCTATATTTGTGCTTGAGATTGCCTCAACCCAGGTGCAGGACCTTCCACTTGGCCTTGTTGAACTTCATGAGGTTGACATAATGCACTCTGAGCTAAGCAGCACAGGTACAAATTATATATTTCCTTTCTTCTGAAATAAATGTCAGACTGCAAGTGCTACTGTAAGGTGCACTGCTAGTATTTTAACTAACAGACTGGAGAAAGATATTTGCATGTCCATGACAGAATCCAAGCTGTGAAGGTGGAGAATAAAGGTGGATTTCACTGGAGAATAAGATTAAATTTTCTCTCACCTATCATTCCCTAAGGGTCTAAGGTCATAGAATCATAGAATGGTTTAGGTTGGAAGAGACCTTCCAAGATCATCTAGTTCCATCTCCCCTGCCACAGCAGGGACACCTCCCACTAGACCAGGCCACCCAGGACCTTATCCAACCTTGCCTTGAACACCTCCAGGGATGGAGCATCTACAACTTCCCTGGGCAGCCTGTTCCAGTGTCTCACCACCCTCTGAGTAAAGAATTTCCTTCCAGTTTCCAATCTAAACCTACTCTCTTCCAGTTTGAACCCATTACCCCTCATCCTATCACTGCAGGCCCTTGTGAAAAGTCCCTCTCCAGCCTTCTTGTAGGCCCCCTACAGATACTGGGAGGATGCAATAAGGTCTCCCCTGAGCCTTCTCTTCTGCAGGCTAATCAAGCCAAATTCTCTCAGCCTATCGTCGTAGGAGAGGTGTTCCAGCCCTCTAATCATCTTTGTAGCCCTCCTCTGGACCCTCTCTAACAGGTCCGTGTCCTTCTTGTGCTGGGGGCTCCAGAGCTGGATGCAGTTCTCCAGGTGGGGTCTCACAAGAGCTGAGTAGAGGGGTGCAATTACCTCCCTTAACCTACTGCCCACACTTCTTTTCATGCAGCCCAGGACTCGTTTGGCACTTTCTGGCCTGCACATTGCCGGCTCATATTGAGCTTCTCCTCAACCAGCACCCCCAAGTGTTTCTCCTCAGGGCTGCTCTCTATCCATTCCTTGCCCCACCTGCATTTGTGCCCTGGCATTGCCACAACCCAGGTGCAGGACCTTGCACTAAGCCTTCTTGAACTTCATGAGGTTGGCCTGGGCCCACATCTCCAGCCTGTCGAGTGGGAGGTGTCCCTGCCCATGGCAGGGGCTTGGAACTAGATGATCTTTAAGGTCCCTTCCAACCCTGACAAGTCTATGATTCTATGTGCCTTAGCGGAGCCTTCAGGAGGATCTGCTCCATGATCTTGCCAGGCACAGAGGTGAGAGTGACCACCTGTAGTTGCCCGGGTCTTCCTGGGCCTTACCTGCCCAGAGGATGATAGAAAACCTGAGAGGGAAGGTTTCTGTCCTTCTTAAATCTGTCTTTTTCAATTTAAGCATTTCACTCTGAAGTAGAAGCTTCTACTGGCAAGTAGGGGAATAATCTGTTGTGGGGGGGGTTTTTTTATAACAATCTCCCAAAGAAAGTGGTGGAGTCCCCTACATTGGACAGTTGTAAGATCCAGCTTGACAGGGTGCTGGGCCAGCTCATTGAAACTCTGTTTTTACCTTAAAAGGTTGGACTGGATGATCCTTGGGGTCCCTTCCAAGCTGCTATTCTAGGATTCGCCTAATATTTGGCTGGTCTTTTAGGACTCAAGAAAAAATAAATCACTTTACAAGTTGCGTAGACATGTTCTGTCCTTTTAGGCATATGGATGATCTCTAATTTTTTCCTGTGTTTCTGATGTTGCCATTAAGAATATTGCATATTCTTATTATCCTTATCATTAAGAATATCGCATATTCTTACCAGCCAGACATGCCTACATCGTTCTTGGTCCTAAATAACGTAGGGTTTTTTCCTATGAATATAAGAAACCACACAAAACAACACCAAAACAACGCAAACAAAAAACCTTGCGCAAAGGAAATCCAAAGAACCCACAGGTCACCATAAGAGACAGAGATTCTTGCTTGAGGTGAGCACTGTAACATCTGTTACGTAACGACTACAGCTGAAAGCTCCGCATGTGGAGGCAACACAGCTGCTTATTTGCTCAATCTGCATCAGGAATCAATGCCGGACCTTGAGAAGGGCTTGAAGCTTCCTAACTGCCAGGGGGCTACACATTTTCAGTATGGAATTGTGTTTAATATCATGCTGTGATGTCCAGTCAGGTAAATTACTGAATCTCTGTCTTGTACAGGACCAGTTAATTTACTGAATATAAAAAAGTGTTTGACACAAGCAGGTGAATTTAGAAACTTCTCATAATATGTTAAA